>JAATLQ010027649.1:0-25627 GCA_013421005.1 Heliconius erato x Heliconius himera | reverse complement strand
AGGAAATAGAAAACAAAGCGCACAAATTAACAGAAGCAATTTAAGGGTGTATTATATAGTACAATAACAGGGTAACAAGTTAATTAACAAATACAAATTAATATGCCAAGTCGGCATCAAGTTTCCTGCAAAAAATTGTAATTATTATTAAGCAATAGTCATCGCTTAAAGAAATATCTATAGCTAGATATTAAATAAAACGTTTATATTTTATTTTTATTTCTTATTTCACCGCCCTGATAGACAAAGCGCGGCGTTGAACACCGTTATTCAACACTAAACGAAACAGAAGAATGTCTGGACAACGGAATACAGAATGTCTTATCTAGGTCCCCTCTGTCTACCAAATTAAGCGGGCAACTTCATTTTCTTGACAGTTTTCTTTATTATCTTCGAATAGAAACCATATTAGTAATGTTTTTTTGCACGAAGTATTATCCTTAGTACTATACAAGAGCAAGGACTTGACTTTAACGCAACGGTTGATGGTTCGGTCTCCACTCGAGGAAATGAAATATTTATTGAAATTTATATTACCATTTCTTAGCTCTGGTGTCGAGGCATAGTGCAGCGTTGAGTTCCGTTACTCAACACGCAATGCCTCTAAAATTCGTCGGAAACGGGGGAATGGAGTGTCTAAACACTAGGTTCCCTCTGCCCATTAAAAAAATACGTTTTGTAGTGTGATTATTTTTCTGTGTTATTTTTTTAAAACATATTTTTTCATTTAAGTTAATAAAAATAATGAAAAAAAAAATATTAGTTATCGTTTGTTGTTATTTTCCATTCCATTGCATCATGCCATGTGTTTAGATTCTGAAGGTATTTATAATATACGTCGTTTGTGTCATCGTTTACAATAAAATAATTTATTTAGCAGGAAAATTATAATATTTTAAATATTATATTGTATATTAGATACTTAGTATATTCACTAGTATTAGATACTGTTTATGCTATAAAGGTTGCTTATATATTTGACGGACACATGCGTCGCTTTTGTCTAATAATCTCTGAGTGAAAGTTTTTGGACTAATTATTTGGCTAACTCCACTAACTCTCTTAGTTGACGGCTAAGAGGTGAAACTATTGGAAATACGTAACCTTGTTCTATTGTTAGATACGAGTAATGGAAAGAAAATATATCTACAGAGTAACTCAAGTAACTTAATCTTAACGTGAATGTAAAAGTTACATTTTAGCCATGTTCGTAGCGCAACAGATCAAATATTTAGTTTGCATCAGTGATTATTATTTGTTGTCGACGTCGATGATATCATTAATTAAAATCAGCTTCACGCTGTATCCCGCACACAGCAGGTTAGGCAGAGGGAACCCAATTTTAAGACACTCCGTCGATTTCTGGAGACATTGCGTGTCGAGTAGCGGAACTCAAAGTCGCGCTTTGCCACCACCAGTGCGAAGAAATGAAAATTGAAATGTGAATAAAGACTTCATTTCCTCCGCATATATACATACGTCCATGGTATCCATCACGAATGGCTAAATGTTTAATTAAAATATTCTATTTCTTTTATGATGCTCGTTATTTGTTTTGAGTGTAACAGCAGTCTAATGGCACTTGACTTCAGTATTCAGTTTCCACCAATTCAAAACATTATATCGTCAGGTTAAAGTGTAAACCGGCTAAATCCGTTTTTTGTTTTTTTTGTTACGTAGGTACATTTTCATATCAAAGTGTAAAATTGACCTGTATTTTACGTCATATGATAGACTATGTAGGTACAAATATTTTTTTTGAAATTATAAAAGCCTTCTGATAGTAGGTACATAATATATGCTCATAGTTTTGTGAAGACGTTTTTAGTCTCTTCTGATAATTTGCTTAACAGGCAGTTAGTTAGGGTTTAAATTATAAGTCAGCGATATTATTTTTTGCTATGTAGTAAAACTTAGTGTCTCATTTTATCAAACAATCGATAAAATACCTGTGTGATAATTATACCCATATTATATCATTCCACTCGCTAAACATCATGCTTAAACAAGCAAAGCAATGGCGTAAAAAGTAAACTAAACTTTTTGCCTGTTTGTTCTTACTTAATTAAAAAAAATCTAAAAAAAAATACGTGTAATTTTATAAAAAAAAAATACGTGTAATTTTAACAGTTTATTCTCCGTAACGTGATTGTGGAGTCATAAATCGTAGCCAGACATACTGCCCACACTGTCATTGCGCTATGTAGGTTTAAGTAATGGCTTTCTATTGTCTTTCAGTACGTGCTTTTGACACACATCTCCTATTTTTAAATGAAATATAACGCTTGAATAGAAGACCAAGCTCAATAGCGAAAGCTATCTTGATAATTAATTAGAAATAGAATATAGTATTAGTAGGACTGCGTTCATAGTGCTTAGGTAATAGTAGTAGCTTACATAATATGTATGTATTTGACACACATATTAAGTCATGTGAAATTTTAGTTTGGAAAATTCATATATATTTTGTTTACTTAAAAAACCTCCTCACAATCGCTTATAGCTTCATTTTTTACTGTTTAAATGAAACCATTTAAAAAATAAATATAATTATTATAATGACCAAGAGTTTTTGTTTTATATTTCTAATAAGTATAAGAACTCGCTGTTGATGTGTTATGCCATTCTTTAATGATCCCAATCATTTTTTTCCTCTTAAGGATAATTTTCTAAATATCTCTCCTAAGATCGTCGTTTAAAAAATCATTACGTTAGATGATATTTTTTCAACAAAGGATTTGTGACATTCAATCAGTATCATTTATGTGTACAACGATTAAATCTGTTCATTCATTCGAGACATAATGTATATGTATAATGGTTTTTAAATTACCAGAAAAGAAAGTTTTGAGGTGAAGCCTTGCGAAACCAACTCGTTATGTGACGATGTTAACAAAACATAGAGTTGGCCAAGTCAACGGTCCGGCAAAATGATTGGTTTGTTTATACTTAGATGGAGAGCCTTGGTGTTTCACTCGCCCGGCAATTTTTCACGCTACGCGCAATCACAAACTTTCTACTTGTAAATCCCTCTATTTACATTAGAATTGAATTGCAAAATAATCGAATACACTAATATATATTTTGTATTTAATTGTTGAGCATATATATATATATATGATATTACATTAAGATTAAATCATAATAATTCAAAATTCCTTTTCGGTATTAGATATGAGTAATGTTCAATAATTTATCAAATATAATATATATAATATTTTATAATACGATAAACCAATGCACCGAGAACAATAGTTTCCGTTGAATACGCGCCAAGAGTTAGTACCTGATAATAATTTCATGATCAATCTCGACCCTCTCGAAGTGGAGTAGACGTTGATAGATCATGGTCGGTGCTCCGCACAAGTCGAAGCTAATTGAGTGATAGATGGTTTCCACGTTGCAATATTCTTTTATTTTATTTTCTTAGCGTAATAATGTTTTAATAAAAATGTACTGATATGGTAAATATGTTTTTTTTTATAACAATCGATTCATTCAAATTGTATATACATATAGTTCATAAGGCACTTTAGATGGAGTTCAATTCTGTTTAGAACTAACTAGAATTAGAAATATTTAATTAAATTTTCATTATAAAACACATGTAGCTTTGAAAATGCTTTTTCCATTCACTCTTAATTAATTTTAAAATTAGGCCAATGATTTATTATTTATGACAATACGGATTTGGGTCAATTTGTTTGCGCTCTTAAATGTCGTCTGCTCGCCCTAAATAACTATTTTGAGGGTAAATATTTCTGTTTTGTTTGACGGTGAGAATAAAAGTTATTTTATATTTAAAAGTTTTATTGTTATTGAGGCCGTTGTAGCGCAGGGGTACAAGCGTGCGACTATAAACACGACGGTTGTGGCTTCGATTCCTACATGAGCGAGGGGGTATGAAATATTTAACATTTTCTTGCGGCATTGAGGTGCGCCACTCAATATGTTATGCCTCAAAAATTCGGTGGAAAGTAGGGAAAGGAAGTGTCTTAATGGGAACGGAGTGTTTGAAATCTAGGTTCTCACGTTCACTCTGCCTCCCTGCTATGTGCGGGATGCTGTATCTTTGTTTTATTATTTTTTGTTTTGTGTATCTATAAGTAAAAATATCTATATAATTATGAGTGAGACCTCATTTTGACCGTTTCATTTTGAAATTCATAGCAAAGTTTTGCAACACGTGTATTTAAATTTTAATATCTTCAAAAACGTAATCTTTCCGAATAATTAAATCCCTGCTTTGTAGGAATATCCCCGACGTAACGCCAGCACCTGGACTTTATTGATAGCCAGAACATCTGTTGAGGTATAAAATATTTGCATAAAAATGTCGTTTCAAGGAAATTTAAATTAGATACTCGGATAAACGCATAACAGCGTTTTTATTTTATTTATACTAGAGTTTTGTACTATAATTACAAATGACATGTCCATGGTAGGTTATAGGTTCAAATTGTACTCTTTCATTAAAATACTTACCTTAGATATTGATTTTTTTATATCAAAAAAGATATAAATAAAGTATATTTTTATACATTTAATAGTCAAAGATATGTAAACGGCATATTATTCAATGGCACGATATTTTGAATTAAATAAAATTCTCTAGCTGGAAAATATCTAATAAAAGTTAAACAAAATACCTGTGTGCTCAAGGTGTTTTTTAATTTGAACAGGTGCCTTTAATAATTATACTTAATAGATAGATGTTGATTAGACATCCATTGTCCTTACTATTTTATATTGAAAGACGTACTATACGTTCTTACAATATTTTTTTGAAAGTATAAATTTTATATTTGTTAATTATATTTTTTATATATTCAATATTGGTGTGTAAATTATAAACGGATACAATTAAAACGGTGCAGATGGAAAGTGAGAACGCGCCCAATACGTTTGCCGCTTGACAATTCATCGATATGCCTCATGAATATGGATCGGACTTTCGGCATTACGCAACACTGCCGTACTCCGCCTACCTTCGAGACGGATTGAGTTTTAAAATATTACCGTTGTTTTAATGTGAGTCTCAAGAATTAACTTTATTAATTATTAATTAAGTTACTATCATAAAAATCTAGGAATATAACTGATATATACTAAACAAATACTAAAAGTAAATTATGTAAAATCTGGTAAAATTGAAGTTTAAATCTTGCCACGCTCGAAGCAAAAATACATTCAAACATAGATAAACGAATTGTTCAGCCAATTGTAAGAAATTCTATTCTTGTAATTGTAAGGACAATACCCAAACTCACCTAACTTCCTTATAAGATTAAGCCAAAATAATTCTGTATTGCTTAATATTGAAGTACTTTCAAGAAGATGAGATAGTGAGAATCCGTGTAGCTACTCATGAATACTAAACAGCAGCATATCATAGCATCAAAATAATTTTGATTGCTATTTTGTTTTTCTTCAATATCGCGTCAAGTTTACATTTGTAGGTATATGTATTTTATCTTAATACAATTACTGCTGTAATATTTAAAATGGTAAAAAATATATTTTAAAACCTTATATTATATACAAGCGGCCCGGCTACGAATAATTATTTAAGTGTTTTTTACATTTTTAAAGCGTTATTCCATACTTAGGAAAGGAAAGTATCTTTTAAAAAACGTATAAAAATTTTAACATAGGTATTTGAACCCGCGCTTCTTGGAAACCATTCAAGCTCTCTGACCAACTACGTATACGTTCTCATCGGGTTATATCGTTTTTTCTTATATGCACTCGAGGAGATGAAATATTTACTTAAAATTTTTATTTCCATTTTTTCGCTCTGGTGTCGAGGTTAAGCGCGGCGTTGAGTTCTGCCACTCAACACGCAATGCCTCCAGAATTCGGCAGAAAGTGGGGAACGGAGTGTCTTAACACTAGGTTCCCCCTGCCTACCCTGCTGTGTGCGGGATACAGCGTGAAGCTATTATTTTTTTTTTGTTTTTGTGTAGCGGAAATAATATGTTTGAGTAGCAGAAATTTGTAAAAATCTCCCTATAGAGATGCTAGCAACAAAAATAACTTGTAATAAGCATATATATATATACATACTAATTTCGACGTAACCCTATAGTTAAAAATAGCCTATATGTTGCTCCATACCCCATTTATTTGATGGCCAAACGATTTAGCCAATTAAAATAGATTTAAATAAAACAATATAAAATAACTCATTTAGCAAGTAGCTATTTGGTCAAAGAAAATACTTTAAATTAATATAACTGTTTTATTTATAAACCTATTGCAAAAAAACAACTACACACACTAAATGTTAAGTGAAGCTTGTCACAATCTAATAGTGAAAACTGTATTTAAATTGGTTAAGTCGTTTCTGAGATTAGCGTGAATAAACGGACAGACAAACAGATAAACAGATATTTTTTTTAAAAATCATTGTTTTGGGTTCTATTACATTAATAAATGTCCCCAGTATTAGTTTTTCTGATTCATTTTCAATGTACAGACACTGATCAGTTATGATTTTATTATAAGTATAGATAGATTTATTGCTAAGTATTTGTTATTTATCGTATTTACATTTGAAATATTGTTTTCAAGAATATTCATGTAATGTAATGTATCACAAAACTATAATACCGTTACCGTTACCGTTGTAATGTCGTTGTGCTACCTTTATAAATGTCAATATTTCGTTCTCAGTGTAGAACACGGTGTTATAAAATGTAACATGTGTGACATTTAAAACTATACTCACCCCATTTAAAAGCATATGTTCCGCAAATATTGCGGAACAGTATATTAAATCCAACTATGCGGAACGCGTACCCTTGACCCCTGTTACGGTTCTTTCTATGCAGTGGATATTAATATATCGCTTAAATTAATATTTCTCGTAAACCCTTACGGAATAACGTTTAATGTACATATAATATATTTCTTAAATCTAAACTTAATATAACAGGCTAATTGTAAGAAGTGATCCACAACAATAGAACATAGTGCTATTCTGATTATGAAATCGTGTGAAATATATTACATTCAGGATTACCGTAAAATTTGTGCCATGAGAACTTTTACAATGTGATTTTGAAAATTTGTTGTAATTCTATTATAGTAGTTATACCTATTTCGGAGAAGTAGCCTTGGATGAGATACTTACATATATTATAAATGCTTCGGTGGAGATCTTATTATACACGTGTAATATTATTCACTTTATTCAGTAATTAAAAATCTTGAATAAAAATCTACAAACACTTTTTATGTTTGTTTGGTTAGAGGAACAAAGACATTGCCATGTTTTGTCGATAAATTACAATTCTTAATTTCCGTAAGGAAGTTATTTAGAAGCGACGATACTTCCTAGCATCGTACACCTTATCCAAGGTTGCAAATAAATTAAGGCATAATGGGATTGAGGCAAACATATATATTTACAATTTTATAAACTCCCATGCTAACTCTCCCTACATTAAATTACGTAATGATTGGTAACTGCAGCTATTGCGTTGCTTGAAACAATTTCTTTTTATTTGTAAATTCAAATGAATTAAAAGTTTTATTTACAAAAACTACTTTTTAGTAAAAGCAATATCGTTTTAAAAAACATTCACATAAAAGAACAAGAATAAATGGAACTGGGAATCACTTAAAAAATGATAGTTCGGACCTACATCACCTTGTTGTTCACGTTTACGACACAAATTAGTAAATTATTCTGCTATTATGGAAGCAAGGATAGCTTCTAACGACGTACACTTCCTTTTTTTATGAGCGTTATTCGCGACTTCACAACGGCTTGTTGCCAGGTTGCCACAAATTACGGTCTTGGGTGATTTTTTTCCAGAATCTCTTGGGTACTCTAAACTGAATTTTTGGAGGCCAATGCTAATAACTTATTTTACTCGTGGGATTTTTCTTAACTCATGAATTTATATTATTACAAAAACATTAGTAGGAAAACATTTTAATAATAATAGTAATTTACATATTGCCCTATTTCTTTTGTAAAAACAGATCGCAATTTTTGTTAATATATGGTAAGAAAGTTAAAAGCAGCAGCTGCTCCTTTGAAAATTCCTCCTATTTTCGCAATGGGAAAGACAAAAGATTACTGACATGAAACATTTTGATAAATAAATAAATGCAATCGTGTCATTGTCCTAGTGGTAACGGACCAGTATGTATTTGTACATCTATATATATATTCTTAGTTTTACTGGTTTCGCAGTATTGATTGGTCATGGGCTGCGTCGCAAGGTCACGCGTTGCTGCTGAAACACAATATTGTTGACTGCTATTAACTTTGTAAACTTTAAATGAGGAACGGGGCTAAATCTGAACGTAAGCTCACTTTCATAATATATCAAAATAACTTGGTAGTTACTAAACATGACTTGGCATTAATTAAAATGTAATATTCCATAATTTTATCTAGGTTTGCTTAACATTACACTTTGTCCTGCAATGCAATTTAGACAAGAAGAATCTAATGTTAAGGCACTCTGTTATCCGCTTTCCCATTTCCGCTTGAATACAAGGCATTGCTTGGTGAATGGCGGACCACTACGCCACAATTTGTCAAAGAGAAAGGTGCGTGAATTATGTAGGTCTAGCTAAAAATTATGTCAACACGTTCGTTGTCCCGTGCAACCTCATGCATTTATTTCATTTAATCTATGTTCTATTTCTACAGAAACGTACCGTTTTCCGGCTTAAAAAGAAAGCTGTATTATATTCTGGATTCTTTTCTGTTATGCATATATAACTTTATCGGTTATGTAATGTCATAATATTCAGTTACACGAGTTATATATATACTTCTATTTAAAATTATTTATATTACTTATTAATATTGGTGGAATTGAATTAATTCCAAGGCAAACTTTCGTTTATATTATATATCGACGATACGAAACGATACGACACCGATAAATTTTATGAGAACTCGACTATAGTTGAGTTGCAAAGATTTGTGAATTTCAGTCTAAGATTTTTTACGTATTTGATTGCCTAACATGTAAACACTCTAACGTACGTGGTTTTCACATATAGTATAAAAACTTTTATTCTTATTTTCCCCATAGGAGATAATGTCACAAGCAAGACACTATATTTCCTTTTCGACTATATAATATACATTTTTATAAAGTTACTTTTAGTTAGACTACAAAAATTAAGTGCTTTCACATGTTAAACTTTATTAACAAAGTATCTACCATCTCCTGATAACTTTAGTTGTATATATTCTTGTATTTTCAGCGTTCTATCTTAAGGTTTTATTGGTGACTTGCTTCAAGTTTCTTACCTTACTTTTGCATATATAAGATATGTACATAACATGTAACAATCATTCACTGTTATTTATAACATTTTGCTAGTTTAATTTCAGCTTTATGAAGAACTTCCGTGGCACATCGACGTGTTGGTATAAATAACTTTCCAACGAAATTTAATTTCTACGATTCAGCTTGACAAACATTTGTAATTTTCATTGTTTCCGCACAATATGATACGAATGTTTGCCGAAATCGTTGGGCAATTTCAGAATCGATTCCCATTTTGATTGAACTGTAATACGAGTTGGGACGTAGAAGATAGCTATTTACTTTAATAGACGCCTGTGTCACAATGTTGATTGTCTTTTTTTTTAATTCAACAACGAAAAAACAAACTGTTTTTAAATAATTATTTAAGTAAGGATTTCTTATCGGTTGGAATATAAGAATTCTATTTCTGCTAAGGAATATAAATAACCCATCGTATTTTCATTTCTGTTTCAGATGAATTTTTTTCCATTTTTTATTCAACCTCTTCCTAAAGAGCACAGAATGAAACATGATGTTATGCAATGCTTAGAAGGTGAAAGCTCGTATACTAGTGATATTAAAATGTTATTAGAAAACGTGACCAAATGCTTTAAGAAATAACTTTACATAAACATGAAATAGCTTAGTCTAACCTTTAAATGTCTACGACATCGTGACTGACAACATCAAGCTTTAGGCACTATCTATATAAGTTTGTTTTTAATTTTTTTTTTCAGTTATATTATATAAAAAAAACATGATTTGCTTACTGATAGTATAAGCTGGTTATAAGTGTAGTTTAGTTTATTAATAACTAGTGCTTCGCGTGGCTTCGCCCGCTTATTTGGACACTTAGGGGTGAATTCTAAAAAAACCACGAAACACGTTCAATAAAATATTTTTAACAGTCTGAATTAATTTTTTTATAAAAATCGGTGGTGATTTAAAGATTTTTCCATACAAACTTTCAACCCCTTATTTGCACCCTTAGGGGGTAAATTCTAAAAAACCATGAAACACGTGTTCAATGAAATATTTTTAAGAGTCTGAATTTCAAATTTTATAAAAATCGGTACAGATTATTTTTTTTCCATACAAACTTTAAACCCCTATTTCATCCCTTTAAGGTATTTTTTTTTAAAAATCCCTTCTTAGTGGACGTCCAGGACATCTGCCCAAATTTCACGTTTCTACCATCAGCGGTTACGGCTCTGCGTGCGTCTTACCTCAGTCAGTCAGCACAAGACTTTTTATATATACATATAGATTATAGCACAATGTTTTTTTTAAATTCTAAATTTTAACAGAAGTTAACACACTCGTATTCATTTCAAAGTTGACAGCGTCGCCAGACTTAGAAAGAATTAAACTATAAGAACTTTCATTGCCTCAGGTGCTTAATGATGTTAAGAAGTTATCCATTTCATAGTAAATTAAGATCTTCCATTGTTTAAGTATTCATGAAGTATTATAATCTTCTATTATCTAAAGCACTTAGACATTACTTTTTTAGTCTGGATTTTAAGAAAACCAGTGTCAATGTGGCCTGGACCACGGTTTCCCTCTTCTCATCCCCTTCACCAGTTCTACTTTCACTAGTCCTTAATGTTTATGTTAAGTCTAATAAGTAAATAAAATAAGCTCTAGTAAATATAATAAGTTCTAGCGACCCAGTTTAGCCCCCATGTACTACACAATTATATTTTCCCATCTCAATTATTTTTGTGATCTAATTAGATTATAATTTTAAAGACAATATTCAATAGAACACTTATTTTGTAGCAATATTATCTATCACATGCAATTATTTATATTGACATAATTTTATTATCTATGAACCGATTGAAATAAAACTAATACCAAATGTTAAGGGAAGTTTGCCAAAATATAACAGTGAAAATTACATTTAAATCGGTGAAGCCGTTTCTGTTATTAGCGTGAACAAACGCACAGACAAGATGACAAACAAATAAACACAAATAATTTAAAAAACACTATTTTGTGTTCTATTGCATTAATAAACCGCCACAATAATATATTTTCTCATACATATTCGAGGACAGCGATGAGTTGCAGTTTTATTATATGTATAAATAACAAAATAAAATTATAAGCTAACAAAGTCTTTCTAAAGTTTTTTGTATTACCATTCTATTATTTATTCTTATGTTTATATTTTGTACCCTATATATTTACTATTATAGGTGATGGCAGTAATTTAAGCGGATCTTTTTTCAACATGTATTCCGTTATTGTGTAACCATTTGTTTGTTTACCGTATAACCTCTATCGTGTGTTCTCTATACAACGTGATATTGGCGAAGTGATTTTAAGCTCCACTGGGAAGCTTGAAACGGCACAGTTAAAGAACTGATCTGAAACTATAAGCTAAGAGCTCTAATCATAGCTTACCTTTGAACTTCATACTTGCCTTCGTTGGAGGTGCAGCTTGTTTTGCACACTTCATTTGCTGTGATAACCTTTGCTTAGGTCAGTACCGGATTAATCTAGTATAGACGATATACAACATAACGACGATAGACGATATAATAGTTAGGTATAATAGATCCGAATAACGTCGAAATATGACAATACTATAACTTCTACAAAAATGACAAAGAAAATGCAACTACATATAATAATAAACGATAAATACTATTGCATAGTTTTAATCTGCAATAATTGGCAGATCCAGCCAAACTTAAGCAAATGTGCCCCGGCGTTTCTTTATATTTTGTATCAGTAGTATAATATAGCAATATTTATTATTATTTAGTCTCAACTTTCTAGTAGTAATAGGTTATTTATCTATTGACATGAAATATGGGTAACACGATATTATATATGTACCTATTCAACTTTAATATGGGGAGTGGCAATATTTAAATTAAATGTTTTAATAAATATATATTTTAAAGATTTCTAATTTATTCTATTGCATCAGTTATCTTATAATATTACGATTCTTATATTAAGTCGCTTAATACCACCTAATGTAAAAATTACAATGAAATAAGTGCACTTGCAATATTTTCCTTAAAAACTTGACAACTTATTGGGTTTAACCTTGAGAAAGTGCTGGAAAACAACAGCTATTTTTAGAATTTCATCCTCACCCTGGTTACTTCATTATTCATCGCAATGACTTGTAAGGCTATTTTGGCAGTGGCATTACTTCATAATCGATTATTAAAGCTTAATTTTACTAATCTTACTTAAGTACATCGACATTAAATAATTTATATTGTAATTGTATTCACTAAGTACTTTTTCATTTTTATATAAAATATGCTAGTATTCTTGCAAACATAAAATATATTTTTTAAAATGCTCTTATACTATATGAAAAATATAATATAAAAATTATCCGTTGTACATTTTATACTATGCTAAAGTAAGGACAGCTTTTGAATACGGATAGTTACACGGGCGACCTCTTTCGGAAATAGGTCACAGTGTCACTCTATTCAGGTTTGCCGTTTCTGCGGATCGATCTAAAGATTTGTGCGGCGATCCTGTTTTAGATTACACTATCTGCAAATTAAAAATTTGTAAGCTCTCCTTGAATACCGTTGAACAAAATCTGATAAATCGTCATTGTGTGTGAGCTGTGAAGGCTACTGTTTATTTTTTTTAATATAAAATTTTATATTGTTTACAAAAAAATATTGTTTTATCCAGGATTGTGAACCTGTATATCGACAAGTCAGTAAACAAATCGCATCACCCGAATGCTGAACCAATCTTCATAACTTTTGGCCTTAGCCGCCTCAACTCTTATGCTCCCGATTCTAAATGACCCTTCTCAACGCAATCTCGCTTATAACGGCAGTTTGAGTAAATAAAGTTTTATGACAACCAACCTTAAGATTAGAAAAGTTCATGTTATGAATAAATAATCCACCAAAGCGTAAATTGAAGTGCATCATTATAATTTCTTGCTCATTTCGTAAAGCTGAAGCTTCAGAATATAATCATTATCAAGTATAGACTTAATTTTTAATTACAGAAATCTTAACATATAAAAATCAATGTTTCTCTTTGTGTCCTTTGTAGAATTGTAAACTATACATTTGATCCTGTGATGATCTTTAGCGAAGTTGTTGTGCTTGAGCCCACGAAGGTTTCTGAGTTGGTACGCCCAATTTTTTTTTAGAAATTAACTAAATCAATAAAAGGATTCAAAATGAATTGAATATTTGTGTTGTCTTTCTTTTAATATTTAAGTTGGTGGCGTAGCAACGCGCGCTTGGTATAGCTAGTATTCAATAAAGCTACAATATTTTTGGGATAAAGGTACAAACTCGTATTTTAATGCATACCAATGAGGGATATCCGACATAAAAGTTGTAGTGTTTTAGCCCAAAATTTTAACTCGCTTATGACAAAGTAAAATGAAAATGATTCGCAGCGCTATATATAAACTTTCGAATTTTAGAAATAGAGATATATAAAACAATGGCGTCTTCAATAGTTGTTAGCCAGCGGAAATTACGGCCGGCTGCGATTGGATGCCCGAGGCCGCCTCTGTGTAACAACGCGATTTCGGCGGATCACTCAATAGTTTTGATTGCTTTCATGTTTTATTTACTATTTACACTTTTATTTATAGTGAGAGCTTCAAAAAAGTATTTTTATGTTTAAAGCATACAAATACTATATACGAAAACAAGCCATTTTAATAGAAACAAAAACTGGTCAAGTGCGAATCGGGCCCGCCTACCAAAGGTTCTATAAAAAAAATATGATTGTAGGTCAACGGCAAAGTGACTTATAAAAGTTATTATAACTTAGTTTTTGAGCTTGCACTCATTTTGTATTAAATTAACTACAAATATAACTTTGTATTTTTTCGGATTATTCTTTTGTTTGTTTTGTTAATTCTCACATTTTGGCAAATTTCATAGTTATAGGTCCACGGGAAGAGCCCCAAAGGTTTGTATCATACAATGATATCACAAACTTTGAAATTGATATCACAATATTAAAGTTTACGTCATAGTATATTTTCATTAAATTTCTATGAAGATCAGCCTTAAAAGCATAGCAATCAATGTGAGCCGTTATTATTAGAATCGAGCTTCCGTAATAGAGATATTAAGATAATTACATATTGGGGTCAGTAGGTCAGCGAGGCGTACTACTGTCAATACTCATGGTAGATAACTGTTATGTGATATCCTGGATAAATTCTGTCGGTTGTAAATAAAACTCCACTGCTTACATAAAGAACTTGTAGGTTCTTTTTGTTTTTAGGGTTCCGTACCTGAAAAAAAAAACGGAACCCTTGTAGGATCACTTTGCTGTCTGTCCGTTTGTATATCAAGACCATTTTTCTCAGGAACGCAAGGAGGTATGAAGCTGAAATTTATATCAAATACTCAGGTCTGTCCTTTAAAGCTGTGAAAAAATCTGAGCCAACGTAATCAAAAAATGCAGCTGTTTATACCGCAAATTTTCGAAACTCGCAAGGGAATCAAAACCTACAGGGTACATACATCCCGTTGACCTGAAATTGGTACGAAAGTCTCTGTAGGCGAGTCAGACTCGCACTTATCCAGTTTTTTTTATATTGTATAACATGATTTTTAAAATTAGAACAGAACTATATTGTAAATAAAAAGCTACACAAACGACATATTCAAAATCTACTTAGACTTTTTCTGAATTTAGTACGTAGCGTAGCATAATGTCGTCCACAATTAAATATTTTATTAACGTTAGTAATGTTTCATTGCAGGTACGGAAATGGAACGGGTATGCTCAGCTCAGCAGACGTAAGCCCTTGTTAAAGTTTATGAATGCTAATGGCACTCAAAAGGAAATCATGGAACCATTTATCGTCCGGCAGGCGTCGAGGAAACATTTGATACTAAGCGCTAATAGATACTCGCGTACGGTTAGTGATTGTAAATAAATGCCCATTGATAAACACTTAGCGGCTGCGATTTCGTATTGCTATTTAATTTGTGATATATTGGAGGAGTAATTGTTAAGACAAATAATATATTATTACAACGTTACATTTATTTATTTGATTGAGTTATTTTTTCTGGTTCGTAATGTTATTATTTGTTTATTTTTTATGCTTTAAGTTCACTATACTTTCAGCTTATCAACAATTCAAATCTTTCTTATAGAAACATGACATAGTCACAAATTTCTTAATTGACCTAGTTTAGAACTTTGGTGTAAAGGAAACTTGACGCATTGATATCACGTCTGATTTGAACTTACGATAGTGTTAAATGTGTATAGGTAAATTGGGGCATCGTATCAAACCAGCTATGGGATCCGGTATTCCAGTGGACCTGTATCCTTGTTGAGTTTTTAATTACACGGAGATTGCGGCCGCCCGCACTGTGTTTACTGTGGCTAAACAGGTTTTCCCCCTTACCCCAACACAAGATTAATCACAACGGTTATAACTGATATTTCTCCCAACTAATTAAGAGCTTGGTATTAGTTTTACGAGTGTCATTTTGTGTGTAATTACGTTTCCCCGTTACTACGGCAAATGACCTCCAGAGTTTTCTGGTTTGCAAATAACTCTTACAAGTTCACCTCTTCAATTTTCTAGTAACTCATTGAAGTATCAGTACTTGCTCGATGTCATTGAAGTAGTGTTGTTTCATGTTATTAATTAATCAACAAAGATTCATTTGAATCTTTAAAACATTGTACATTTATTTTATCGTACATTGCAAATAATCGCTTAATAACTCGTAACGTAGTCACACTACCGTGTCAATATTAATTTGTGTCATTGTCTCCAGTCCAGTAGATTTAATTTGGACTCGTTGACACTTTGATGCCAATTAACACGCGGTCAGCTATGTTACACTATACCGGTTTGTAATGGATATGTTTATTTTAAATTGCTAGTGTTTGAATTTATTATATGCACATATATTCATGTTTTCATTGATTTTATTTATTTTTATATGATGATATTCAATGATTTCAAATAAACAATTTACCGCAACTTTATCGGAGAATTTTATTTTACGACTTAATAAACTATTAAAAGTTCTTAATACTCCTATCCTTTCGCAAACTAAAGAGACTTTATAAATCAGACGAAAACTTTGAGCGACAAATAGACGGTTTTGTAAATATAATGTTGTTGACATACATATGTATGTGCGTAGGTTAAGATAATATTTTTATAATTGTATTCAATATACTTGTGTACATACTACGTGCTAAGCTACATTGCATTATAATTGACAGTAAGCTCACGTACTATTATAATTTATAAATAATTATTTCTCCCAACTGAAGGAAAAATATTATTCTGCCGACCCTCACCATTATGACGACACGCGTAAAGCGGAGGGTCTGATCAATAAAACTTATGTCACTTCAAGCCACGTAGTCATCACGTATCCGTCACGTATTCGTGACTCGAATGCTCGACTTGACTTGACGAAGAAAATGTGACATTCTGAGAAACGTGAAACTAACTCATCTGATACATTGTTATTTGATTCGCATCACTTGATCCCGTATTCTGTTTGCATGGTATGGAAGACGCATATGTCGTGCAGAATTTTTAGGATTCCTTAAATATTTTTTTTCCTTTTGTAACAAAGAACCGGAAAAGCACGCGGTTTACATTCCAACCGCATTCGTTCTTGTCTCGTTGACTTATTAAAGGCATGTTGTAGCTTTTTTTTATAAAGCCTTCGCTTTTCTATAATTAATTTGTTAAAACTTGTAATATTGTTTTTTTTGTTGATCTTGCTTTTTATGCACACACATATGTTGAATAAAATTCAAATTTGTTTTTATTTGAAATGGTTATTAAGACTAAGAATAAATTTATGTGTATCGTTACTCAGATTAAAAACTGGGACTTAATAGAGTTATTAAAAAATTAAATTAAATTAGCTTCACGCTGTATCCCGCACACAGCAGGGTAGGCAGAGAGAGATTTCAAATATACATATATGTATAATAAAAATAATACTTGGACCCAGTCGTGGTGCACAAAATGGCACTGGTTGTGGGTTTGATCCCCATCCGAGTTAATGAAATATTTATTGAAAATTTTCATTTATATTTCTCTCTGGTGTTGAGACTTGAGTCGAAGCGCGGCGTTGAGTTTCACCACTCAACACGCAATGCCTTCATTATTCGGCGGAAAGTGTAGAACGAGTGTCTTAACACTAGATTCCCTCTGTCTACCTGCTGCGTGCGGAATACAGTGTGAAATTGATACAAAAAACATGATACATACTTAATTACAATATTTAATGAGTCACTTCCTTATTGTAAGATAAAATAAAAAAAAATCAAACGTTACCGTTAAGCTTAATACTAATATTTTATCTCCATTTTACACGCCGAGCTAGGAAGACATTTAATCGCGTTGCATACTAACGATTTTATTAACTTTAGGAAGCCGGAACTGACGTTTAGTGCCATTTCACTTGCAAATCGAATGTACTAAGCGTTCACGCTTCATAACTTTCATTCTTATTACAACGAACGGTGACCGAGTCTTGTTCGAGCAAATTAAATTCATATGTACAGCAATAGAAAGTCCATTTTGAGTCTAAATTCTTGTAAAATATTAGTGTTGCGGCACTACGCTGTAGGTTAATTTTATTAATGAAAATTGTTATTGCCAATTAGCTGAGGTAATATAATATTTATTGAGATTCTGTCTTTGTGTGTAAATACTTGCTAATCATTTTATTTAAATATCCAACTTTAATTTGGTCTGTAGTTACAAAAGTATTTGTGAGTTACGCTTTAATAAATCTGATCTCTAATTCCAGAAGGCAAGAGTTCGAGTCCCGCTACGTTCAAATTTTTATACGTTTCCTAAATAAGTATTTTTCGTTCCAAAGTGTGGAATAACACTTTAAAAAACTGTCAAAAATGTCATTGTATTCATTGTAGTTAGAGCATTATTAAAAAGATTATAATCATATCATATGCGAAAATGAAATGACGAAATTTAATGTTTTTGTAATATGTTTACATTTAAAGAGAAATTTAAATTTAATTTAAGAGCGTAATTAACATAATTTTGCAAGAAATACAAGTCTGTCGCAATTTTGTTATATTGTAGTTAACTTTCAAAAACTATCAAATATAATTATAATGTTATGAGTAGGAAATATGTACGTACTGTTTTAATACTACAGACTACAGGTACTGTGTGTAACTGCGAATTCAATCTATCAACTCAGCCAGTCCGTGGCCACTGCTGGACAAAGGCCTCTCCCAGGGTGTCCTCCCGATCCTTCTCCTTCCGTTTCCAGTTAAAGCCAACAACCCGCTTTAGGTCGTCGGTTCATCGACCTGGAGCAGGGAGAGTCAGTGGTATTAAATAAATTCCGAGCTTAGTCTATGGTGCTGAATCGAGTAATATTATTAATTATAATTAATACGGCTTCATAACCTGTAATCTGATTTCGCACTGATAATATTCGCTAATTAAGTGGTTATTTCATCTTCTCTCGTAGCCAATTTAAATTTAATCTTGGATATCTCATTTCTCTGAGTTTATTCACTATTATAATTTTATATTATGAATCTAGGTCTCGCATTAAATTGCATATAATGGATTATAACTAAAAATTTAATATGCATTTAGTTTTACTATATTGTCTATATAATTTTTGTATGAAAAAATATATTTATAAAAATAAAATAAGATCAAAATTAAATACCTATAATCATAATTTAAATTATAAATATAATATATATTTGAGCCTATTCAACAGCAAACGAGTTTCTAACATATAATTTTAATTAACATACGATAGGATTGGTATCTTCCAATAATACAATTTTCGTATATCCCACACAATACTAATAATTAAGCCGAACGGACGAATTCCTTGTTAGGGTCGATATGCCTCGAGCAATCAAAATTCTTGAACTTGCTTAAGTGCCGGACACTGCCTATATGGATAGTTGGAATTTATTGTTTAATACAAAGGGCATTCCTTTTGTTTTAAGATTGAACAATTCTATTGAACAGAGCTATTTAACTTTGGTAAGTATCAAATATATCATTGTATTATCTATATATGTAGATCTGGTGTGGATTTTCCTGTTAGTTTTTTTTAAACTAGTAGATTAAAAACTACGGTGGATAACCACATACATGTTTTTAGATTTCATTTGAATTTTTCTCAAATTACAGTATATTTTTTTATCTTATTTTTATATTTAATTGCTTAACTACGCAACCGTGCTAAATATGAAAAAAACTAAGATCTTACTTAGGTAACATTACTATTCTATCTGTATTATATTTGATATTTTTAATGTTCAAATTTTTTAATTTACGTGTACATCACATTCTTACTGGAACATAATTAGCTTTACATTTTCTTCATTATTATTTCTAATTCTAATGGAAGTTCTCAAATAGAAGTAACACAATGTCGATGAGTATAGGTTTCTTCCTATTCGAGATAGTTAATTACATGTAAAAGATATGCATTATATATATTTTAAATTGTTAATGTAAAACGATATAATAGAAATATAGACAATCTATAGCCACAACAACATAATACTATACTTAATATTATCTTCACGTCATCAACTCAGCGTCGTTTGCATTTAAATTGTGAAATGCTTTCACCCATCTGACATACTAAATGTAATGAAATCACACACATGGGTTTGTACATGCCTGTATCTATGTCGATTTAGTTGCGTAACGGGTAAATGTTCACAGTCCTATATAAAACTATAAATTTGAATAGATCTAAACAAATAGTGCCGAATGCAATAGGTTCATTTTCACACTAACATGCTTTAGCAATTGAATTTAATATATTTTTTCTTTTTCTAAAGATATTTTAATCAGCAACATGTCCATTGTCACCTCCACGACGTCATTCTTCTCCACGTTGCAGCTTATGATTTATTGTATTTCTTATATTATACTTTATGGTTACACTTTATAATGCGAAGTTCTCTTCAGATCTAAGTGTAGGTACACGTAGGTAATTAATTCCGAAAAGCCATTGATTTGGCGATATAATCCAAAATGCGGGACACAAATGAATACGTAACACAATCCACCGTCGTGAATTAAATTTGCAAATAAAACACAATTACCTCGATTGTTTAATAAACAATTTCGTAATCAATACGTGGAAACATTAATTATTCCACACGCGTTACCATTATTATGTAAACCATCGTCATTATTGACTTATTTAATTTTAAAAGTTTATTTAGTTACGTATGTCAATTCCATTAAAATTTATTAATAATCTTGTGCGTTTCCGTGTTTTTAGTATTTGTAGGTTAACAACACTAGAAGTAATGTAATATTTTTGTATATTTTATTATATTATTTTCGGCGTCATTGTAGTTTAGTGAAATACCTTTTAATTCAAATTTGAAAAAGTGAAAGCTTTCAAATCCACACATGATAACAGTAGTATATATGTCGATAATTAGCGATTTCACAAACGATTTTTCTTTAAAGGTTAAATACATTATAAACCTAATAACCCGCTGTGTCGTCAGCGCGTTAGCGTTATAACATAACATTACAGTAGAAACTTTTAAGTGCCCCTTTTTAAAAATATTAGGGATATTCTGTTGTAATATTGTAAGCAAAAGCAAATTTGTATATTTTTTTAAATATAATTAAACTAAAATGATTAATTTCCTTGATAATTTTCAACGAAAAATCTATTTCGTGTTGCGAGATTATTTTTATTTTTAATGCAATTTGGTTTTTTCATATTTATTATTTAACTGTGTCCTTTCTTTGGAAAGTAACGTTAGTTTTCCTCAAGAATTTGGCTTGTATTTGAATTTTACCACAAATGACGTATTTGCGTTATTATGTACGCTTTATTTGCCCCTAAATTTAGTTCAAATGAAATTCCTCCGTTACTAAGCAAAAAACATAGAACAGTATATTGACCTACATGTCCTAAAAGTTATATGTACATCATAGTAACATTACTTATAATTTTTAAAGAACCAAAAACCAATTTCTACTTTACTTTGCCATTACCGAGCTGTCAATATAATTGTATTTTATTAGGTATCGTACAGCACTTGATTCACTGCCCCAATACCGTACGGCGTCACATTTGCTCTGACACCCCACGCGATGTATTACACTCCGCGTAATTAAATTCTGGGGTGCGATGCGGATCGTGGCGATGAAATGTCCGGGTACTGGTACGAGGACACCTGCAACGTGCACAGTGCTAAATGTAGTCTGCATTATTGCGGTATAAATCCAAGAGTGGAATTTCTACTATATTATGTTACGGGCCAATAATGGTTAGCTTTTATCATATATGGCCAAGGGAAGTTTTAGTGTGCTAGTGGTAGATGTTTAGTTTGTTTGATTTGTGTAATGTTTATATCTATGTGCCTATATAATATTGTGTTATAGAAAGTAGCTTTTTAATGTATATTATAAACTTACTCATGACGTAAGATATATTTAATAGTCTTTTTGGAATAAGATCCTATCATTCATAGTAAATATTCATTCATAGTAATATAGCATAACTTTAAGTTTAAAAATTTTCGTTTGTAGGGTTCCTCAAATAATAAAAACGGAACCCTTTATGGATCACTTTGATGTTTGTCGGTCAAGACCATTTATCTCGAGAAATACAATCCTGAAATGGGCACGGAACTCTCAGTCGACGAATCTGACCATTTTTTTTGATTAAGAAGGAAATGTTAATAAACTAATATAAAGTAAATAAAAGATAATATATCATAAATAATAATATAGAGTGAAAACATATATCCTTAACCAGGTTACTGGCTATTGAAAACGAGATAAAATAGCTTGCTTGCCCAAAACAAGAAAAAAGCCGCGACCTCGCTTTAAAGTGTAATGACGGCATTCATTTAAAGTGAACTTAGTTCTATAAAGTTGGCAAAGTAACTAAAACTTGTGACGCCACTAACTTTAGAGGCGTTAACGTTCATTTTATAAGATTTTTATCTAAAGTGCAAAGTACGATGCTTAGCTTTAATTAGTATTGCGCAACCTGTTAACCACAGACATTTTTTTTATTTTATCATAAGAAGTTTTTTAATTTTTTTTTTTTTTTTTTCTTTTTCGAACTTGAGGTAATTGCTGTTAGCCCTATTGGCCTTTACAGCGACACCGGGTGGGTAGGGAAGAGGGTACTCTGTCCCAGAAGAAAAAGCAAGCACTACCTGGCTGCTTGAGAGAGAAGTTTTTTAAATCTTTACCTAATATTATATAAGCATCAGCATTATTGCAACATAAAAGCTATTTTTTTATTGAATACAATACAATGAGTTTCCGCTCCAATAACCAAACTACATTTTTTATTCTATGAAAACGTAAAGTACTATGAAACAACTATATCAACTACGCGAATAACGACACTACTAGAGGATTTGTAACAAGTTCTGTTTGGCTGACGCCTGCAGAAGAACTAAACGTGCAACATCCTGAACAAGTTCCTTGTCCGTGATTCCATTCAGTGAGCTCCAACCGACCGCACACTGCGGCCTGATAAAGTTGTCACCGTCGTCGGTGCTGACACCTTGCTATCTGTGTCATGACTCACGAGCGATGGGCGGAAAATCTGTGCCGTAACAGAAAAAAAAAAAAAAAAACTATACGCTCCGTTGAATACGTCCAGTCAACTTTGAGATACTCTGCGTCCTATTGTTCTGGTAACGGTTTGAATTTTGTCAATATAGCACGAATTCATCGCTTTACTGCATGGTTGACCGCAAATTGCGGTGTGATGGGAGTTATCATCGTTTACTGAAGTTGACACCTATAATGAGTGTTGTGGTGAATAAGGACGCTCGGACGTTTGTTGTGGACCTGAAAAGCTTAAAAGTTAAAACAATATGGATAGTGCCTGACAGTAAAAGTGGATGCAAGTGCTGTAGGTTGAAAATTAAATTTATTCTGTGGTTTATAATAACATTTAAATTTATATATAAGATTTTAAATAATCAGAATTACTTAGGTACTATCAGATAATTTGTATTGTGGCAGATGAACTTATGCTAAACCACTTTCATAAAGTATTATTTATGTATTTAAAAAATCGTGTATTTAAAAAGTACAATTTCTAAATTGACTTTTGTGTATTCATTTATTTGTTGACATCTCGTCATATAATGTTGGCATGTGTCGCAGTTTTAATATGATGTGAATGTCAAATCAAAAAATCTTGGCACTATTTTGTCATTATAACATTAAATATTACAATTCTATTTTAAAATATTTTGTATATAAAAATGTATAGTTATAAAATTTTTACATTTCAGATGTGTAAAAATATATTTTTATCTAAAGAGAAGATGCTGTCAAGAAACTATCTTGACATTGAAGAGCAAACTTCTCAAGTTATATTATATACAGCAATCTTTGTTACGCGGTACAAAAGCAAAACATTTACTTACACGCCACAAACTTTGCACATGCCTCGCAGTAACTTTGTACAAGCTGCGTGTATTTAGTAGATATATTGTTAAGTAAATGTTATCTACGAGTACTATTCTGCAATCTCACGAGCTTAGATTGAGTTGGCGACATCTAGAAACGCTGTCAGTGAGCTCCACTAATAAAACTTGACTTATCGCGAAGAATTTAATGAATCTACTTGTATAGTGGACTATAGTTTAGTAGATAGGCTATTGTTTAACATTATATATTGTTCTCACCAAAGACATTATATCGTTTTACAAAAGTCTAGGGTTCGAAATAATAAGCTCGTATTTAACCGCTTGTCCCCTTTCGTTCGGACTAACACAAAAATGTGCTTACTTCACCACATTTTCGTGCAACTAAAATCATAAATGAATAGAATATCCTTTCTGTACCGTTCCGCCCTTCGAGTCTCAATGGCGTCGCGCATACAAAACGTGCTGAAGTTTCTGAAGCCTCGCTCGCTACTTGCTATGAGGCGCTTTATAAACTTTATAATATAAAGCTCTATAAATAAATTGAACAAATATGCTTTTGAGTTATTTATGTTTCAATAAAGGTGATCTATATACGTTTAAAGGACAAAGGCGGTAGAACTATTTATATTGAGTTTGCCAACTCGTCTACGAATATACTATATTTATAAAATATTTCTAAAATAAATTGAACTTTATTGATTAAATATATACTATAACATTTGTATAATTAAAATATAACTATGTAATTAAAATTAGACGACATAATTATATGACACTTTATTTTTTACTGATTAGTTCGATTTTGATAATTCCTTTTTATTGGATAGCGTACGTTTGGTGTAGGCTTAAAATTTGTGAGTTTTTAATATAATATTTTAATATTCGTCTTATCTCTGGTGTCGAGGTAAAGCGCAACGTTGAGTTCCGCCAGTAAATACGCAATGCCTCCAGAATTCGGTGGAAAATGGGGAACGGAATGTCTTAACAATAGGTTGTAACTGATATCCCAAACACCTTTTAAAATATTATTTAATAAATAATGCCTTGGCTCGTGATGTGTCTAGTGGTTAGAACTCTTTATAGTTGTGATCGTGAAGAACCCAAAATCTTTTAGAGATTCAGAGGAAACAGTTTTAAGAATTTCACATTATGCCATTAGAAGGTATCGCTTTAATAAGATATTTGCCATAAGAAGTTGTTCTCGTGTCAGTTATTTAGATAACTGGAAACTCGACAATATGACATAGTCATAACTCGAAGCTCGTCCGAAGAAAAGCAAAGAGCGCTTCCTATCTTCCTCTCCACTATAACTGCGAACTAGTTATAATAAAAGGAAGAAAGAGTACGAGCCCCTCCCCGCCCCTACACCGTGAATTCCTACCAGACTGCGGCTGCAACAGTCTTGTTGAACTCTCCGGGACGCTAGTGTGTGATCTTTCTGAAGGTACTTGTTACGCTTGTTTATATTAAGATTGTATTAGAATAGTGATTCGTAATGTTGATTGATTTGTGAGATCAATATAAGTCGTTGGAACGAACGCACTACCGCTAGGCGGCCGATATGTTAAATAAA
This sequence comes from Heliconius erato x Heliconius himera, assembly GCA_013421005.1. Taxonomy (NCBI): domain Eukaryota; kingdom Metazoa; phylum Arthropoda; class Insecta; order Lepidoptera; family Nymphalidae; genus Heliconius; species Heliconius erato x Heliconius himera. The sequence continues at coordinate 349 of JAATLQ010027649.1, read as the reverse complement.
CGCACGGCACACACCTCACAGTCGTGTCTCGAACCGTAGGCGGACACTACTACATACACCAGAGTTCCAGGATATAAAATAGCACCACACACCCGTATGAGACAGGCGGACACTACTACATACACCGGAGCTGGGACATAAAATAGCACCACACACCTACTAGTCGTATACCAAGTCGTAGAAGTGGTATACAATATATCAATGACCAACGCCATACAAGCATAGCTTACGTATCGCGAGCGTACTGCGAGACGGCATCAGCCACGACATAGTTAATGTCGCTATAACAGTTCGCATAAGCCCATCACGTCAGCCTTCGCGACGTCAAGCAACATTCAATATTATAATA
>JAATLQ010027643.1:0-54718 GCA_013421005.1 Heliconius erato x Heliconius himera | reverse complement strand
GGATGAGATAAGCTTATCAGTGCGGTGGTATAATTACGGAGAGAGGCATGGGAGGAGGGGGGAGGACGAGGGCGAGGGGGAGGAGGGGGAGGGGGCGTCGTCTTCGGAGATTGCTAATTACGCAGCTAATGAAGGCGCGACCTTAGATCGTATCTGGAGATCGATTGAGCACTATCGATTAGGGTACCGGGATCCGGGGTGGATGTGAAAACATTCCATTTTATAGCTTTAGCCTCTATCCTGTATTATGAGTGTAATATTTCAAGGTATATTACAGTGAATAATGTAAGCAATAAAAGCAAGAAGGTAATTAAGTTTGATAATGTCGTTACGTTTTTATGAAGTTAAGTGACCACTTCTTAAAAAATGTTATATAATTATTTTTGTAACCTAAATTATAATATTTAATTGAAAAGTATAGAGAAAAGATATGTTAACATGGTTCTTTTCTCCAAATGCTTAAAATGTAGTAGATTTCCAAGATTGTTTAAACTTGATTTTAGACGTGTTTGACTGTAAGCGAGACGGTTGTGGATACAATTCCTACTCAGGGAATGAACTATTTTTAATTATTCGCTCTGTACCAAGATTGAGATCGACATTGAGTTCCGCCACTCAACATAAAATCTCAGAAGTAGGAAATTGGCCGGTTCTTGCGGAAGTCCTAGGCACCTACCACCTAGTGAGGCTATAAAAAAAATATTTATTAAGGCAAATATGTAATTAATATCTATATTAATACCTCAGCACAATTTAAAAGAGCCATTAGTATAATTAAAAACTTGTATATAATTATTTTATATATTTTAATAATAAATTATTTTTCCAATATCATGAATTAATGAATTGAAATTCTAAGCGTCCTAATAAGCAGCTTTATATAAAAAAATCTACATAAATATCTATCCTTATCGTAATAGAACTTGATACTATCGTCTTAGCAGGCAGGTGCCAGCCATAGCCTGTGCCAGATGTTGGTTAACGCTAGTTAAACTTCTTTAGAAATCCTATAAGATAATAATAGAGTACAGTACCACAGGTGTGAATATCGCTTTCCCGTCATTAATTCTGTTGGGGTATAAATCTTTTTTTTTTTATTTTCACGCATGTGCTGTTCAGTATCAAGGAAACCTAATATTTTTTTATTTTTTTTATAATTTTTAGACGCACTTTACGATGGATGGCTGCTCAGTTTAATTAGTCAACTGGGGAAATATTTATATCTTAAAATGGCTATTAATGCATTATTAAACATAACTTATAAATACATAACTGAATAAAAAATTCTCTATGCTACTTGCTTTTCTTTGTCTATCTTATATTATCCATATAAAGTATGCAAGAAAAAAGGGTAGACACTCCACACACAAAGACGCTACCCGTTCTCCACACAGCCATACCCTGTGTATTTTCAAGATATTAATATAAAAAATCTTGTTGCGGAACTCAATGCCAACATAAAAATATGAAATAAACAAAAATCATGAATAGGAATCGAACCTCAATCGTCGCGTTTCCATTTCAACACTGTGCTACTACTACGACGATGCGAAAAGTTATTTCTTCTAGATAACTAACCCATGACTTTCATAGTACTCTACTATACCAAATTAATTTGCAAAGCCTAGGGGTGCTTAGTAAGTATTTACGACGGCTACATACAGACGGCCCGCGGCGTCACGCACCGCGCGCCGGCGCTGTTGTTATCAGTGCGCGTGCATTAATCACTGATAAGAGAACACTTTCTACACCTTTTCCTTTTATCTATGCATTAATATTAATAATTATATGGTGATTCGTTGATTTTTCCATTAAGCTTTAATTAGCTTCGTTTGTGAGTTCAATTACCGTTCGGAGAAAGGTTTTTTTTTATTTAGGTATAGTTTAAATCGCGGGATTATGATACTCAGACGCAGTGTCTCAGAGATTGGGTGGAAAGTGGAGACCGTAGTGTCTTGTCATTACGTTGGTATCATTTATTTGGAATAGTAAATTTCTATTTCATCGTTATTTTGGCAAATTAGGCATGTGCGAAAAGTTATTATAAAAATAACTTATTATAATGTACTTAATGATTTTCGAGTTTCCTTCCTTCCTTCTTTGGAAGTGTTATACAAATACACAAATAGTGAAACTATATTTATTTAAATTTATTTTAAAAAAACTGACATTTAACTCTATTTCATAAATTATTAATGTAATGAAACCAAATATGTATCAAACAACAAAGAAATACCACAAAAGCTTTAGGAAATTGAGCTTACATTGTATCAGCCATCCATTATGACGCCATGTGGTCATTAAAGAGACCATAAATATACCCACAGACATACTTTAACAATCTAAACTGATCTATAGTTACTTGAAAGTGATTAAGCAAAGGAAAAAATTGATCGATCGATCGTCGTGGCGCAGTGGCGCATACGTATGAGTGTAAACGCGACTATTGTGGATTTGATTCCTACTCAGGGAATTGATTATTATTTATTAACACCAATCAACAAGCAGTACTTTAAAAAATTGGCGAAGAGTGTCTTAACATTAGGTTTCTTCTGCCTACCCTGCTATATTCGGGACTATATATGGGAGAGCTTAAAGCTAAAACAAAAAGAACAGGTCCGCAGTCATTTAAAATACTTTCGACCATAGAAACACAGTATTATTTAGGATTAACGAATAAATGGAATAATTTAAGTATTAATATTGTAATGTATGTAAATTACACAGCAGGTGGTCAATTAGTGTTTCAAATGTACCCCTTTGACTTGAACCTACGACCGGATGTGATGCGGCGTCGGTGACGTCACGGGCTCCTTACTTATGAGCTACTCGTATCTATTGCTTGTTATAGTCATTTTACTAGAAGTTACTTGATTTTTTTTTATTTATTATAGTTTCACCTGTTTCCACATATACTTGTAATAATGTAGGCAGAGAGAACGTAGCGTTAAGTCACTCTGTGATAAATTGTGGATTTCAACATCACACTTGGTCAATTACATCTAAATGAACCATAAGTCAAAATTAGCTTAAATATTTCTAGATTAATGAATTTTTCTTTTATCATTTTATATTATTACAGTTTGATTTATTTCTTAACTTACATATTTCAAAGAAATCAAATAAAATAACCTTTTCTTTTCATTAACAGTACCCTCATATTTCTGTACAAGTCCAACAGCGCCACAATGGACTTAAAATTATACAGTTCTAGAGCCTAATTTAGAATCTTTTCCTATTTCGTGTTGGTTGACCTAACTACATTAATTTCGTATGTTAAAAATATTAATAAATATTATAAATTAATCATATTGAACAGTTTTTAAAGCTTTAGAGCCATTCTTTATTATTATAAAGGTTCAACTTTCAAATGGACTGCTAAAAACTGTGTTTTAAGGTAAGCTATAATACATTTTTTCCTAAAGCGAGCTAAAAAGCTGCTAAGCACAATATTATGTAAATGGTCTTTGTTAACATTTATACGGTCGTTTTGAGTAAAAACAGTTTTCTTTCTGAACACTTTCACGTTTACGTGAAGAGATTTTGTTGTACAATGGTTTCATTATTATAGTTTATAATTGTTAATTGTGTAAATCATATTTTCAATTAAATAATATTTAAAACAGCTTTACACTTTTTCCCAAGGCAATGGCGGAGTGTTTCAACTCTCCGTTCCCCACTGTCCGCCCAATTTTTTAGACAGTGTATGTTAAGAAACGAAACTCACCACCTTGGGGAGAGGAGAGCGAAGAAAATAAAGTAATTTAAATATAATCATTCCCCTGAGTAGGATAAACTAAACAAGCACCGCCTCAGAAAATCAACTATTATTAAAGTTCACTTTTTATGTATAGTGAAATTTGGTTGTCCTTTTCTTTATAATGTTATATCTAAATGTAACGACAATACTTTGAACATAAATATTACCTGAACTGGGATTTGAATTCAGAACCACAATTCCATATAAGTAAAAGTGTACCCACAGTAGTTACAAGGTTCCGTTTTAATTAATTTATTAGTTCCGAGCGCGCGGGACACCTCACAGCGTACGAGCGGAGGTCGTCATTAATTACATTAATCGCGGCCTTTTTGCTTAGAATTGAATACGAATGTGGCTTATTATTTAGGGAAAGCGGATATACAAATCTATTACGACATGATAGAGGTATAATCGTAAATATATATTTTTTTGATTTTATATCTTTTTGTATTTCAACAGAGAAAGTACAAAATTAATTAATTAAAATAATTCACGGTGTACGCTGTTAAGACACTTCGTTCTCACTTATCGCCGACCAGAGCGAAAAAATAAAGATATAAATTTGAAGAAATATTTCATTTCCTCGAGTGGGGATCGAATTCATAACCAGTTAATTTTACAGCCCCACTTTGTGCCCCTGCGCCACGACTAGCCTCAAGTGATCTATTTTTTCGTTCACCATTTTATATACAGACATACTGTGCGATTTTAATTGTCGTAAACCAAAATCTTACTTTCGACTAAATACTCGTGATTTAAATAGTAATTATTGTAGATAACCCAGATTCAAATTTGAACTCACAAGCATCGCGCTCAGTTTCCTAAGCTAGCTAGTTTGAAAATTTCCCAAATATTAACCGTCAATAACATTCTATGTTATAAAGTATTTATGCAAAAAGTATTGAATCTGTGATAACAAAACGAAACGTTTACAAAAATATTATACAGTAAGTACTAAAAGATAAAAAAATCTGTCATAAAAATATAAGAAAAGCGAGCGAAAGTCATTTGAATGAATAGTTTGTCCAAATTGATCCGACGCTCGAGAGCGGTTGAAGCAATTTGGAAGTATTGAAGTGTTGGGGTTCGAATTCAGCGTCGCATCAATATTCATTAGTTGCAGATAAAGTACTCGAGGTCGCGTCGCCACGCGGCACGGCGACGCGACGGGGGAATGTATTGAAAAATTTCATAAATTTACATTGAAATCTGATTTTACGTTATAGGCTACTAACTTTATTCACTTCGCGCTGTATCTCGTACATTATGGCAGAGTAGGCACAAAGGGAATCTACTGTTAGACACTCCATTCCTCATTTTTTGGTCCAATTTTTGAGAGATTGCGCATTGAGTGGTGGAACTTAACGCCGCGCTATGTCTATTAACAGAGCGTAGAAATTTAAATATTTTTTTCCCCCGAGTGGGAACCCACAACCGTCCCGTTTATATTTAAAAGATGTGTCGCTGGGTTACGACGCTCTAAGTGACAAATGATTGCTTTCTAGGGAGGTAAAATAGAATTTTACAAATATAAACATTTTTTAAAAGGAAATTCTAACTATCGTTAATATTTGCCTGAAATATTACAAGTGGACAAAACTGTTGTTACTAAATAATTCGTAATTGGTATATACATTTTAAATCACTTTCACCCTGTTTCCACACACAGCGGGATAGAAGGGAATCTAGTGTTAAGACACTTCGTTCCCCACTTTCCGCCGAATTCTGCAGGCATGGCGTGTTGACTCGTCGACTCGACGCCGCGCTTTGCCTCGACACCAGAGCGGAGAAATGGAAATATAAATATAAATAAATATTTCATTTCCACGAGTGGGGATCGAACTCACAACCAGTCGCGTTTACAAGCACAGGCCAGCCAGCGGCCCCTGCGCCGCGACTGGCCTTAACTCAGTATATAAATTTTATTAGTATTAATGAACATTTAATTTGATTAAATAAATAAATATTTTAATTTATGTCCTATTTATTTATTATTTACATAGTTTCTTGCCATAATTCATTTAAATACAATATCACAAGAATCTATTCCATGTAAAATATAACCTCAAATTTGATATGAATTTTGTACTTGCTTGAAGCTCCTTAATATTGTTAGTATGTATGTATGTATTCTATTGTATGTTAATGACCCTGTGGTATTACACTTAACGGCGGATATCGTCAGTTCATTTCCTAATCGAGACATAGTGTATCAGTTTTTTTTTCTATAATAGCATAAGTAAACCGTGTATACGTCGTTCGTAGGTTTGTTCGTTTCGATAATAGGTTATTATTATTTAGTCGATTGTCTCCCTCGTGGTGCATTTGTGGTCACGAAACGTAACGTGATACTTATCAGACGATGTCGTTAATATTTATAATATGTGGGTATTGCTTTAAAAAATAAATATTGTTGTCTTTTTTTTTCAGCTTGGGGAACTAGGTTCCCATCCTAGTGTTAAGACACTTTGCACCATCGTGCTTGCATCGCCATCTGTGCCGCGACTGCCTACTGATTAAATCAGCTTCACGCTGTACTCCGCACACAGCAGAGTAGGCAGAGGGGACCTAATGTTAAGACACTCCGTTCCCCACTTTCTGTTGAATTCTGGAAGCATTGCTTGTTGAGTGGCAGAGCTCAACGCCGCGCTTTGCCTCGACACTAGAGCGAAGAAATGGAAATGTAAATTTAAGTAAATATTTCATCTCCTTGAGTGGGGATCGAACCCACAACCAGTCGGTTTTACAGTCACACTTTGTGCCGCTGTGCCACGACTGGCCTGAACTACTAATTATGTTTTGCTATTTTATTTTAACTAAAGAAAGTACAAACTTTTTATAATTTATACAAACATTCTTTTTACTTATACTTTAACAAATGGGATGAGTCCAAACACAAAACTCTTTATAAATAACAATTTAATTAATAAAAAATAAATCAGCTTCACGCTGTATCCCGCACACAGCAGGGTAGGCAGAGGGAACCTAGTGTTAAGACACTCCTTTCCCCACTTTCTGCCGAATTCTGGAGGCACCAGCAGGCTCAACGCGCTTAACCTCAACACCAGAGCGAAGAAATGGAAATATAAATTTAAGTAAATATTTCATCTCCTCGAGTGGGGATCGAACCCACTACCAGTCGGTTTTACAGTCAATGTTGGCCTCAAATTTAATTAATACATTTAATATATTTACTTTATAGAAATATTTGATTATAATCCGCGTAAACAACAACGAATTTCATCAGTTTTATTGTAACACAGCGCCGCACCGCCGCGCTGCGGTCCGCTTTGAATATTAATATGTATTGTAAATAATGAAAATGAATTGTTTACGAAATTGTGGCGAGAGTTGCGGCGAGCTCACCTACAGAGCGACTACGGGTACCTGTATACTAGCTATACAGGTACTGCAATGCACCTAACTGGTAGGTATATTGGATGGAAATGAGATTTTTTTAGCTTTGCTCTGTATCCTGCTTATAGCAGTGTAAGCAGGAACTCTAGTAAGATACTCCGTTACTCACTTTCGCCCAAGATACGTGTCTAGCGACAGAACCAGAGAGAGAAAACAAAAATAAATTAATTCTCTAGTGGAAATCGGGTCGTCGCACTCACACACATTCTGTTCCCCACTTTTTGCCAACTTTTCAAGGCATTGCCTATTGAATGGCGGAACTCAGCGTCGCTTTGTCTCGTTGTCAGGCCAAGGAAATGGAAATATAAAAAAAATCATTCATTCGATTGAGAATTGAACCCACAACCATCACATCTACAGCCACATTTGTGCCTCTGTGCCACAACGCTACGGCCTCAAATATAATACAATCAACAATGATAATAAATCCAATAAAACTTCTTGAAATCGGACTTACAATCAGACATTGTCATTAATATGGCTTACAGCGTTTTACTGAAATTTGACGAGTGTGGGTTCGATTCCCACCTGAGCGTTAAATTCCGCCACGTCGTCAGTCGCCAGTCGGAATGTGGAATAGGTTATTTGACCAGGTGCTCTCTACCTACTCAGCGTGAAGGTAAAAATAAAATTAGTATAAGAAATCTATCCATTTACATAAATTCATCAGAATTGCTTATTCCGAGTGTGCCAGTGGCGACTTGGCGCAGGTTAGAGTTCACGCGGTACAGGGGACACGGCAGGTAATATATGGAAACGATGTATCATTAAGAGTAAAAAAACATCGTATGATAATTTTTTTCCTATAAAAAAACATTTTAACTCTAAAATATATAATGGATTTAGATTTGTGAAATAATTATATAATTAAATATAAACAAACATACCGGGCTGTCCAGGCACAGCATCTGGGTGTAAACGGGACAATTGTGACAAGATAAAATGCGGCGTTGAGTTATAACACTCAGGTGATTCGAAAATTGGCGGAACGAACTGTCTTAACACTAACCTCCTCCTGCTATACCTACAGTATAGCAATATGCGGGATACAATGTGAAAATATGTCCTCTCCAAGATTCGGATAAAGAATTATAATAGTGTTGAGTCAAGCAAAAGAAATTCTGCAACGAAGACCCGATCGTTAACATCCACTATGCACAGTAACTAATAGTCGCATACTATACAAAATACACAAAAGAAACTTTAATCGAAATAACATCAGCTCTTTTTACAATACTACGTACAAAAAAGGAATGCATAATAAATGATGCGTAAAAATTTTTAAGAATTTTACTTTTACAAATGTCTTTTAATTAATAGTTGTATGTATGTATTATAGGTTCGTATTTGCAATATTCTCACGTACTGAGGGTCTTGAACAAAAGTTCCTCGAACAATATCTACAAAAGGGGATGCGCGTGAGTCGCTCAGAACGCGACTTTTACAGAAATTTCCACCTTCCTCCCTTGTTATAAGGTCTTAGTAGGTAAATCGAAGGGTAGTATTGTGTGGAATGGCCAGAATAAGTACAATCGACATTACTCAAAGATGCTATCTCGCATAGTTGCTGAACTATGTATTATGGAGAGACCGCACGCTCAGTAATCGATTCAGCTGCATTGTATGTACTGACATACATAAATACATATATAATAGCGTACCCATAGTTTCATATTATATGCAAATATGGAACTTCCAGAAACAGGAGCCAACCACGTCCTTAAATTAGGCGGAAAGTAGACAGTGCCAGATTTCTCCATTTCGTATCGTCCTATGTATGAGATGTGCGATCAATTATAAATTTTGCTTACTAATATCAGTAATCATGTATAACTCTATAGCCCAAGATTCTAGGGTCCCCAGACCTACGTGAAAGCTGAAAATTCACGTTTGCTAAAATGACGTAGGTTTAGGGGCACTGGAATTTGTTTTGTATTGTCAAGTAGAGATTCACGTTTTTGCAATAATATCGTAAAAATAATATTAAGAATGGTTTCACAATTTAATGTCACTATTGTAGGTTTAGGGCATGTGTAGAAATTACTCACGCTTGTCTACGTCCAACGAGGGGGGAGAGGGGGGAGACCACAAACCGCCAGTAACTGATCTATTCTTGCGTAAAGAGCGCTCGTACATACATACATATTATGTCATAATTTATTCAAAGTTAATATTACAAAATTAATTCTATCTTTATTTAGTTTTCAATATTTTCACATAATAATTATATTTTTGTGGGATGTGCTATTGTTTTATATGGATATTAGCAACGTACGCAGAACAGAAGAACAGACAAGAACCTGCTTTTAAGACTGTCCGTTCTCCACATACCATCCAATTTTTGCCACTTGTGTTAAGAGATAACACTCAACGCCGCGACAAGAAAAAGGTCTAGTTATCAGAGCAAGGAAATAAAATAATTCAATCTTCCGAGTGGAAATCGAACTCACAACCATCGCGATTACAGTTAAACGTGGCGTTGCATTACGATGGCTTCAATACACATCGTACACTTTTACATATAAATTATACATATCTACATACATACAAATTGGGGTGACTGACTGCTTGATTGACACACTGTAGCACTGCAGCACTGCAGTACTGTGGTGCTGCAGCACAACAGCACTGCAGCACTGCAGCACTGCAGCACTGCAGCACTGCAGCACTGTAGCACTGTAGTACTGTAGTACTGCAGGTAGGTAGGTAGCGCTCTAATGTGGGCTATTGCACGTCTCGTTACAACTTCCGCACTCAGTAATTGGCTTTTTGTCTTGAAGATGTGATGTATGAGTGTTGTAAGCGATTGTAAATGTTGTGTGCAATAGTAGATAGTAGATAGGTGTCGTAAATATTATGAACGCTTACTTGTTTCACTTATGAATTTATAGCGTTTTAACTCTTCAGCTATTCTTGGTTCGTTGTTAAAGTGAAATAAATATTAACTGTTAGTACAAAATTCTATTCAATTTAGTTTTATACGATTACATAAATTTGTTGTAAAAAATATATTTAAAAATTCTTTAAAATTCTAAATTGTTTTAATGGTTAACTAATCGTCGCCCGTAACTTTGTTTATGTGGACGTTAAGACATAAAATGAATCGCATTGTTTCCTTTTCTCGCAGGAATTTCAAGAAATCCTCTCCTAATACCCCTTCTCTCCCTGACAATACACATCAACGCCCAAATACCAGTTTCATAAAAAAATAGTACTCACTTTTCAAATCCAAAGAATCCATGACGACTACGAGAAAAAAGCTTTCTCTTTAAGGACAGACAGAAAATGACAAAGCACACAAACGCATTACGCACTTAATACGGGATTTACATAAAAAAAAATGAAAAATTAAAACAAACAAAGACATTTGGTTACATTTAGTCCATTTAAAACGTACGAAGGCCCACCATTTGCACAACAGGATAAAATATAAGCCGCGGCGGTAACTGCGGATCCATTAAAAAAGTTTTAACTACAAATATATTGAATGCGGACAGTTCAGTTATGCAAACTGTTATGGGAACTAAAAGGTTTTTGTGTCTGTAACGACGCTTTTGAGTGCTGCGCTCGTTTATTTTGAATTGTTTTAAACTGCATCCAGCCTGGCTGTAGTACATGCGTTTAGCTGATTGTTGTAATGTTAAAATAATATGTTTTTTTTTTCTGTGACAAACTTTATCTCGGATAGAGCAGGAGAGGCAGAGAGAATGTAGTGTTAAGATACTTCGTTTTTGTTTTACCAATGCCATATGTTTGTCTTCTCCATTATACTTTGCTATTTATTATATATTCGACCAACTCGTGAGAAGCATAAACCACTCTTAAACTACAACCACGATTGCTCTCTCATGAGTACCTATTAATATAGGCGAAAATGAAGCATTTCTATTTCTATAGCGTATCCTTTGTAAGAAGACGTCGTTGCATATACCACTAGTAGGCTAGTGTGAATGTATTTTACCATAATTATCTTTATTTACCCGATAGTCGTTATTGAAATATGTTTTCGTTAATCATTTATTTAAACAGTTGTTAACTTAACTTGAGTAATAGGAATGAAAGTAAGAACATTCATATGTTTTGTTTTAGAGAGAAAGAAAACGATGTATCAGTATAGTATACTTGTCATTCAGTCGTATTTATTTTGAATTATAATAAACTGTAGTAGTTGACACTATAACTTTTTATACCGCATTTTTATAAAAAAATTAAACCCAGAAAGCAAGATAAGAGTAAAATAAAAAAAAAACTCATTTCGATCGATGGTGGCTCATTAGAGCGGTCCGCAGCGATCCATCTCGGCGGTGACACCTGACACGGATGACACGGCTGACACGCCGGGAGTCGCCGGGACTCGACGACCGACTGATAATTAACTTCTACTGTTAATTGGGTCGAGGTAGCTGTTGAATTTTTAAATTTCGTTCGTTTCCTATAAAAAAATGATAAAGCGTTATGATTTTTCGGAAGAACAACATTAGGCTCTGCCAATCGAAACTAAATGAGTCGATATTAGGCAGAAAGTATCTTATAATTACTTTCTCTCTGCCCACCTTGTATCATATAGATTAGCGAAGCTAAAATAAAAATTGTAGAGTACAGAGAATGTCCACGAGCTTGACCTTCTAAAATTTAGTTTTCATTCTCATACAAACAAATACATATAAAGAGTACAACAGTCATCCAGGTACACATCCAACGAAGTGTCAACGTGACTAAATGCAGGCGTGTTCTATAAGCGAGCGCTGACTGCAGTACAGTAGCAGCAGCAGCGTCCGTACTGGATTGTGCGCGATATCGGTCCAATACCTTTTATTTGAAAAAAATCTAGAGCTAAATCCGCTGCCGTTCGCTCTAAGCCTGTCTTTGAATTGCATTTCGTGTATAAATGCACTACTACACACATGTGTGACTATTGTAGCTATAAGCGAGGTACGTGAATAGAGTGCCCGGTTTTATTTAAAAAATATATTTTAAGCTTTTCTATAGTGAATGCTGTTTCACTTAACAAGTCTGCTTTTTGGAGTGATAAGTCAAGCTTTAACTAGCCCTGATGATGAATAAAACACTCTGTTCATCATCAGGCGTAGGCAGGTCAGGCATAATTTAATACCGTGGTTTGTACTAAAGTATCTAATAAATGCAAATTTTTCCTAATAGGTTGAAAAATTATTGCTATAATTTATACAGTAAACCATTTCTATACAGCGACATTAACGTCAAAAAAGTTTTCTTTAATGTCACTTATCTCATTTTCCATCAAATATTTTTTCAAGTAAATCTGTATAAAGCAAATTCGAAGAAATCCTCACAAGCACTAATGAGTCACGAAAGGCGGTATTCTCTCCGTCGTCCGAGGTCGTGACGACCGCCCGTTACCGTCTGTAACGTTTCATAACCATTCGATACTCACGAACGGTTATTAAAGACGTTCCTCCCGATTCGCCATAGCTAACTCGTCAGAATCGATTTTAGTTAATTATTCATACTAAGAACTGTTAGTTGCTAAATTGATAATACAGGATTTTCACAACCGTGTGAAACTATCGACGCTAAATTTAAAGTAAAAAGTTAAGTTGTTTTTAAAGCAATTTCATTTGTTATATCAGACTATTTAAAATATTTTAATAATATTTTATTAATGAGAAAGTGTCTATGATTTTAAAAATGATAGCGGTCGATGATTGTTAATAATAACAATTTCAAATATTGCCGAGAAATATTTCTGTGATACTTTTCTTATATTCCGTATTCAAGATTAAGAATGTTTCTTAATCTTGAATACGGAATAGCAGGAGATGCCCAAATAAAAAGATTTAAATATTTAAAGTCCTCTGCCTGTCCGACGATTTACTTACTTAAGATACATAATAACAATAAATACAACAAAAAAAAACAATATTCCAGTTATCACAAATTATACTTAATACCTAAGCCATGCAGTATTGAATACCAACGTTAGATTTTTTGTGTCATATCATTAGAGGAAGTGGAGCACGTGTAAGGCGATAGGGCAGTTTTTATTAGAAGCTACTTAGAACTATGAGAACCGCATCTGCCTGAGAAACATACTTTGATGTCTAATTGAAAGAAAATATGTAACAGGAACTACTGTGCTTGTTGTAGAGCATTTGTTTAAGTGTGTTTTTTTTGTAATTTGGATTATTATTTGTATAGGAAGTTCGTCTTGACTAAACATACTTCCTAGGTCTATTATTATCCTTTATTAACTAAAATTTATATTTAAATTATATTTATAATACGGTCTTCTCACACGAGTAAAAAAGAACTGTATATCAGTATATTTTTAATTTAAATTTATTTTATTTTAGGACTTTTTTCTAACAATATTAATGCTTTTAAATATAGCCAGTTCCTCAAATGGAATGGGAACCATGCATATTTATACATTCAATAGAAACACAGAAACAGACGCTATTTTATAATTATAATTAGCACTAAATAATCGAGCCTTATCAATATAATCGCAGTTTGCATCATTAAGAACTCAGTTTTACATTATACCGACTCTTTTCTGTGTGGTTTCTACAAAAAAATACCACCTAGAGAGTTTGGTTTCACAGTAAAGTATCAAATCTATCACCGCACGATGTCGGAGTCGACCGCGTGCGCGTGACAGATAAATGAACTATAATATTTAATTCAGAGTAAGCGTCACGTCATACGGGGATGTGTCACGTTGAGTGATAACTACTTACTTGGGATGTGCTTGCCATTAGTTGTTGGTTTTACATAATATGTTATATGTTGTTATAAGTTCCTCAAAAAATATAGAAAATACGGAAATATGTCTGATATTAGCTAAAATTTAAATAGAAAACTTTCTTTACATTACACCAAGTCCTCTCTAGCCTCTAAAGCTGCCTCCAACAGGTAGCAGAGTAGCAGGATAGGCAGAGAGAACCCAATGTTAAGACACTCTTTTCTCCACGCACCGCTAATTTTAAAAAAATGTGTATTAAGTGACGGAATAATAATTAATTCCCTTAATTGGCTTCAAATGCATCTTCAAATAAATGTATATAGGGCTTAAAGTAAACCTGTTCGTCTTTTCACCACAATAACTTATATAGAGATATATTTGAATCACAGATGACACATACTTATTTAGAAAACGTATAAATTTTTTTAACGTTGCGGGACTCGAACCCGCGCCTCCTGGAAACCGACTATGAAGCTACGTCGAAACTTTTATATGCTTGTTACAACTTATTTATGTTGTTAGCATCTCTGTAGGGAGATTTTTTCAAATTTCCGCTACCCAAAGATAATTACTTAGAATTATCGTTTAATTAATTTTTTTATACGTTTTCTAAATAAGTACATATTTTTATTTGGAAGTGTGGAAAAACACTTTTAAAAATGTTTAAAATTACAGATGACACAGTGAACGCAGTACGTCAGTCATCTTGGCGTTGTTTCATACCTATATTCGGCGATTTGCTAATATATCAAATGAGTTACATTACTAATATACGTATGTATGTGTGCTTAGCTACTCATTACTCATTAACATTATATATTAAAATGTAATCTTACATTCTTATATTATACTATAATATTATATTTCTAGATTTTTATTACAATATTTGAATTCAGTTTAACGAATTCCAAAGTTACAACTTAGGTTGGTATATGAGTAAACAACAGAAGAGATCAATTATTATTTTTAAAAATATCTGTCAAAATCAGAAATTTGTGAAATACCTAAATAAATAAATATATCTCAATGATACAACTGGTAAGGCAAGCTAAGTTATTATAAAACTAAATAAATAACAAAAACATTTATAGCACGCAGTGCCTATAAATTCCACTGCACTGTAAAGAAATCTCAATTTAAATTAAACATTATCCAATATTATGATAAAACCAATTATCAAAATGGCGCAGTATTTGACAGTATAGTGCACAGTGGGTGTGTAAGTACTCTATCGTAGGTATAAGTCAACGTTAATTTCATACAACTGTTCGATGAAAAAAAAGCGCGGCGTTAGGTTCCATCAATCAACACTCCAGTCTCTCCCTCTCTCTGCCTTCCCTGCTACACGTTGAAGATCCACAAACATCAAAACGAAAAGTCGTGACATAAACATGGGCAAGTGTATAAATAGAGACGGGCGGTGGCGACAGCGACACCACAGACAGGACTCAGTGGGCGCGCCCTAATGCCTCACGATGTTAGTAATAAAAATATTTACTTGCCGACGCTACCTCTACCTCTAAAATGGACGTTTAACGAACGAGCGAGTCATCCTTTTTAAGTAATGTTAGAAAAATGACAAATATCTGTGTGTTCGTAGATTGTTATTGTAGTTGTATCATCATTGCCCCATATACACAGCATATTGACGGAGTAAAACTGGTGTCAACTCTTCGTTTTCTACTTTTCTCCTGGATTTAGGACATTGTGTATTGATTTTCGGAACTCAACGCTTAACTTTGCCACCGTGGAAGCGGGCAAGTGAACATAAATTATTCTCTAATGGGAATCGAAGCCACAATCCCCCACTGTGCCACGATGGCTCCGTTATGTAGATAGAAATCCATTATTGTAATTACCATTGAAGTTAATAAATCCTATTTAAATAATTAATTGCCCATGATACAGTTAATATGGGCTTAAATTTTATAGAAGAGTGAGCTTATGTAAGAGATATACTATATCTCGAATATATAGATGAAGCAGACGAATAGCAGCTTTAGGTTTAGCTGCTTACTGGATTGATTGCCTAAAACTCTTGAATAGAGCGATTTATCACAAAGTCCTAATTTATCTCTATTTCAACAGTGGTGTATGAAAAATGTATGAACATGAACATTTTTAAAACGAATATGGTGTGACCCAAATATGGCGCATGGTGTGTTGTGTTGCTCGTTTGTGCCAATTCTGACTCATACTGATAGTGTACATTATAAAGTCCAAATGATGTCTATTGTAGCGCAACACCTGGTACCACATGCCATGTAATCGTGTATTTGTAATATATTGGTTACTAAGGTTTAGTGTTTTTATTTTTTAATAAGTGATAAAACGGTTTCACGTTTTTTCCCGCATATCACGATATACAAAGGTTACCTAGTGAAATGACACTCCGATCTCCACTTTACGCTAAATTTTTCTAGACACTGCCTGTTGAGTGTTCAACGCAGTGATTTGTCTTGAAGGGCGAAAACATGGAAATAAATTAAACATAATCATAACCCGTATATAACTATATGGTAGAGTAAAAAAGCAACCCTCTACTATAACTCACACATTTCACAACTAAACCACGTTGGTGTCTAGAATAACCGTCTAATAGAGAGATGGAACAGATCATTTATTATGACAATTTTATAAAAAAAAAGAAATGTGAAAACTAAGTGGTAAATTAATGTTGCGAGTAAAGCACGAAACTCTGACAAAGTTAATGTTGAAATTACAAACTTTTGCAGTGTAATATAGTCTTTAATAACTTTGTATAAAATTCAAAATCGATTAACCTCTATTTTGTGAAGCTAAAACGATTTCACGAACAATATGATGGATAGCCGCTAAAATATTGCTAACATGTGAAGTGCGTTAGAGAAAAATGTTACTGTTATACGAATGTAGTCCTTATTTTATACACAATAAGAGACGAGGCGAGAGAGTGTCGTATATATTAGATAGAGGGGTTTAAATGATTCGGCCCGACTTTGCGTCGAGGAGGTGTGAACTAGGTGTAGGTACTTAGTGTTTGGGAGCGATCGATTCACACCTCGCTGGAGGGTTAGCGTCTTACACGGACTGTGCAGTGTGTACACGACCGTGTCGGTCAAAGAAAACATACTATAGCACTGTTAATGTAAAGTCAAAGAAAATATTTAGACACATTTTTTCTAGCATCTTTTTATATAGCTCTACGCTGTATCCTGTATAGCAGCGTAGGCAGAGGAATAATAGTGGCAGAGGTAGTTAGTTCCTTATGCACCATCCAATATTCGTGATATTGTGTGGGGAGTGACTCAACACTACGCGTTGTCTTGTCACCAGCGCGAGGAAATGAAGATAATTTAATTCTCCGAAGAGAATCAGACCTACATATCACAATCACCACATTTGCAGTAAGTGTCGTCATTGTGCCGTTGCGCCAATCTGATACAACAATTTATCGTATTTTTTATTTCATCCTTCTTTCATATGTAATTTAGGCCTATAATTACCGAACTGAACACTATTGTGTTAGACAGTTACAAATGGCACGAAAAGGGTCTAACCATAATGTCATTACTAATAGTTTGCCTTTTGACAAAAAAATAGAGATGATTGCTATCTTCAATACGTTTTAAATTTTCGAATATTAATAATTTGTTAATTACAACAATTACCAGTCAGTCGTCGATAGAAGTAAGCTCAAAGATCTGAGATCAGAAGGATTCGACACTCGAGCGTAAACTGCTTAACGAGCGCGACAGACAGACGAGAGCGGTAAAAAGCGGACAGTGATGGATCGACGCACTTCTGTCGCCTGGGCTCTGTGGACTCTGTGGATGAGATGAACTTTGGAATAACGTTTTTTATAAGATAGTAAGATAATGCTTTTACTTATTTAAGATAACAAGGTTTTTGGGAAAGTTTCAGCGCAAAAGGAGACATTCATCTTATATTGTGACAGAATTATTACTTATCGTCAGGTGTAAGTAATTGGTCATATAGGAAAGGACTCATCTGGAGTATAAATTACCTCGTAGCTTAATCATTTTTAAAAGTATATTCGTCACACGGGTTTGAAATGTATGAAAAACCTCCTCCATTCTTTTTTAACGGATGTTTATGTCATATACCAAATTGTATCTTGATCCATCATCATCAGTCACACTACGTACTACATTCACTTTAATATATGTATTTAAGTAAAATATTCACTCGGTGAAATATGACTTTATAATTTTGAGCTGCTCTACTTTTTGTTGTACGTTCTTTCAAAATTGCTGTTTTTTTACCTTAACTTTACAAATAGTATTTCCAGCTTTAATTTAATACAGATAAACATAAAATAAGTTAAATAACTATTTATCCACTATTAAGTACAGTACCTAGTGCTACAATAGCTGCAAAATTAATACATTACAGTGTACACGCTTATCGTATAAGCCTGTTTGGCTCATACAAAACACAAATAGGAATACGTGTGATATAATATGGGATGTATCCAAACGTCGCCGCGCGTACGATGTAGGGCTTAACTGAGCTCGAGCTCGGCGCTTAGCTACGAGTATAGCGACGTATAGCGACGTATAGCGACGTATAGCGACGTCAATAGAGACGTGAGTAGATTGGATTGCTTGCTTCACCCACACTCCATACAGAACAAACACATTTTCAGATATCGTGTTCATTGAAAAGTAATTTGAAAGGCAAATCAAATATGAAAATAAGCAAACGGTTGATAATGGCTTTAATAAATTATGAAAGGAATCCAATCAGCGGCTGATCCGCATTGAATTGTGCTCTCGACTCGCACTGAGCGAGCGAGTGAGTGAACGCCACGCGGCGGAGAGGCAGAGAGGCGGAGAGGTGGAGAGGTGGAGAGGCGCGTGGGCGTAATCACGTTACAGACCAGAACACGTCACATACATGTCACTAAAAATTCAACCGTAATTATTTCTATTGTTTGCTATCAGCGTGTGTATTTACTCTCAAATCCCAACAATGCAAAAACAAAGCTATATCCAAGCTATAGAGTCCTCTGTCGCCTGCACGTGGCGTCTCTGCGTGCGAGTCTTCGTCAGGGGGGTATTGTGAAGTTATTGTATACGCCAATACAAATACTTATAATGGAATAGAGTTTTGTCGAGTCAAATGTCTCCGGAGCTGACGGGATAGTGAACAAACACGACCTCCCCCGAGACAGCCGATACCCGCTTAATACGAGACCGACCGCAACTTTGCACGTACTAAAATAAGTTAAACAACAGATATGACGACGGTAATGTGGTCCATTGCTGGTTTCATTCCATGTTCAGAAACTGATGAGTAAACAGGCCAGTATTGTACTGTACACACGGATGTATCGACACAGGCAGGATGCGCAGTTCGATTACGTTCAGGTACGTATAAAGTTCCTAACAACTTGGACACGAATTCAACTTAACTCTCTCAGAAACTTCAATAATATGATTACGAGCCAAAATGAGCTCAAACGCGCAGCAATACGCGTCGTCGCCTGTACACGTACACGTACATGTAGCCCGTGGTGTGTTTACCTGGAGTGTTTGCGCAGACCGAACTAAGGCATCGGCAAACAGCGGCGGAATTTTATTAACGATCGTTCAACAAAGAACAATGGGCTCATCGGGAAGTAGGGACGCTCCACACTTGCGATACACCACTTCCTTGGAACTGGAAACCGCTAAAGAATACCCCGAAACTGAGAACATAACGACGTTGAACTATACGAACTATTTGTAGAGACATTCCAGCGCATAGTTAGGTGAAGAATACGTTTTAAAAACGCTTTTGTTTAAGATTTCAGATGTTTTTATAAACTCGTATAAGTTATTTTCGAAAACTATTCAAAAATATTCATTAATTTTCTGTTCAAAAATATAACATTTTAAATTATAAATACATAAATGTTAACTGCATAAAAATCCCATTAAATTTTGTAGTTATCAAAATTTATACGTTACAAATATTCAAAAGATGACAAAACAGCGTGTTTAATAATAAATTATATGAGATAAAATCATATTATTATTATAGATACTCCTATATTAAATGTCTGTCTGTCTCAGTATTAAATATCATGATTTGTGAAAACGGGTCGCGTAACGCTCGTGGGCGTCGCGTTTGAATATAAAACATATTGCTGATACAGAAATGACGCAAATTACTGCTGTCAGATAAACTGGCTTTGGTGGCGTGTGGCGATGTGGCTCCGGTCCCGGGGGGTGACCGCCGTCCTTATATTAAATGTATACTATAGTTTTATTAATACGGTTTTCGTAAATATGACGATTATATGTAATTTAGTATAATGTTTTGAACTCTCTCTATATTCGTAAATAGATTAGGATCGGATCGAATGCTGAG
Source organism: Heliconius erato x Heliconius himera (assembly GCA_013421005.1). Taxonomy (NCBI): domain Eukaryota; kingdom Metazoa; phylum Arthropoda; class Insecta; order Lepidoptera; family Nymphalidae; genus Heliconius; species Heliconius erato x Heliconius himera. The sequence continues at coordinate 34,460 of JAATLQ010027643.1, read as the reverse complement.
TGACTCTATTCTCATTGTCCACTTATAGACATTTCGACTACAAGTGGCGTTCGACTCGTTGTATATTGCTCTATCGATATAGGCTTAGGAAATACAAATAAAGCACACTTATACAAAAAGCGAAGATAAAATTATGCATTTTAATGCTTCATCAGATAAATAAAATTTATTTAATAGTAAAAAACACAATAACTGAATGAAAAATGAATTCGATAATCCAAAGATAATAAAGTAAAATAAAAACTACCGTACAATTTGGGACGATTTAGAAAAAAACATTCCAACTTGTCAGTCCGTAATTTTAATTGATCCCCAGCGGCTCTACACCGCCCGCTCTACCGCTCTACCTATACCGCCGAATAGTCCAACATTTCATTTTTTTTTTCGCTTATTTCCTGTTACAAAATTACAGGGTGTGGAGGAAGTCTTGTTGTGTTACTTACATTAGTTCTTTTAGAATTAGTGGCCGTTGTACGAATATTATAGCATAAATAAGAGATTGATGAGTTGAGTTGTTCATATCACATTTGTTATACGAACTTTATTGAAGGAAAGCTTTTCTTTATACTTATAAATATGAAATTATACAGCGAAACGATCACTGGTAAAATGCTAACTGGTTTATTTTGTTACCGTCATTCAATTGAGATATTTTTATCATAAATATTATGTTACATATAATAAAATGTCTATGGCAGTATTTCAAATAAGAATATTAAATATCAGTGTCATAGAAAATAATTTATATAAAAAACATTTATATAAAAATAACCTAGTGTTAAGACACTCCTCTCCCCACTGTCTGCCGAATTCTGGAGGCATTGCGTGTTGAGTGGCAGAACTCAACGCCGCGCTTGTCCTCGACACCAGAGCAAAGAAATGGAAATATAAATTTAAATAAATATTTCATCTCCTCGAGTGGGGATCGAACCCACAACCAGTCGGTTTTACAGTCACACTTTATGCCACTGCGCCACGACTGGCCTCAAAATATTTGAACGTATCTGTTTAATCAATATGCTCTACCCTCGCTTATAAAAGAGGTAATAGTCTCGACTATAGAGACGAATATAGGGTAAATCATCGAGACAGTCATACACACCGGCGTCTAAACAAAGCGAGGATGTGTCTGAAATACCACTAATGGCTTTGAACCATTGTAAGTGCACCAACAATTGCAGAGAGCGAGTGACGTCCGCGTCGCATGCGTTAGTTACGCACGAGCACCGCGCCCACGTCACCTGCTGCTGTGTTTCTAGTTACTATTAAAATTGTTATAAACTATAAATTGTATTATTAAAACATACTTACTGTCTTTTAAAATATATATAACCCATACAAGTTTAAATTCTTGAGGTATAAAGTAATTGTTAGTCATCCACAGCGTATGCTCGTGAGTTGTGTAATTCCTGAATATAAATTCCAAATGTACATATGCCCGTTGTTTGTTTCTCTTAAAATATGTCAAATTCTGTAAGAATTGACCTGCGCAAATAATATATAAAGCTAAATCTTGGTTTTATCACAAAATGTTTTCACGTAGATACCTTTACTTATATACGTAGGTACTTCTATAATACAATAAACGTCGTCTTTGTTAGATGTTATCTGACTTTCGAAGTTTCTATCACGATAAAAAGATATGACACAGAATGAAGGTTTTTGTTGCAATTTTTGTAGAAAAGTGTTGTGTTTCATACATTTTTTTTTACCAAAACGAGAAATCGTGTCAGATAGTTTTTTCTGAGGCCAGGGAACCATGACTTCCCAGAAAGGTGACTTGTGTACCAATATTTTACGGCCAGCAATCATGATTGTTTACCGAAGTAAATTAAGAATCATAGTAATCCCGTGACCCTTATTTGTATGAGAGTAGAGTGCAATTTGCATTACTTTGCGTCATGACCGTCGACCGTTTATAACGGATGTGCTGACAGATTTTCCAAATTCTAAGCAAATAATTCGAAGAATCCCTCATTGATCCCGTTGGTAAACATCCAGGAGGGCGCTCGCTGGCGGCCGTCAGACTGCACCGCTCGCTGTAATGCAATTTTTACGATCCACCGAGTGTTGAGACTGCTTTTTAAATTGCTTTTAAGATAAAATGTTTAAGTTCTTATTAAATATTTTACTTTGAAGTGCCCGCTTTTGTGGTACACGGTGTACCCTACTGTGCGCTGCGGATGTCCTTAACTTCTTAAGCTTTGCTCAAATGAAATTACAAAATATTACCAATTATCCGACCTCTATCTCTAGTTTTTGTATGGTATCAAAATAAATTGGGAAAAAAATATACAACTTGCAAAAATATCAGGATTTCACCTTAACGCAAGTATCACTTTTCATTTTAAGATAAGCAAGATACATGTGGGTATTACTCAAAATTTTATAGAGTACACATCCTGAGGAGCCCCCCGGGGAGCCTCGGGGGACCCCCGGTAGGTGATACTTTACATTCGTCGCACGACGCATGAGTATATTTCATTTCGGCTGATAATGTCACTTTTCGTCCAAATTGGGTCGCTCTGGAGCCGAGGATCGTCCAATTAAAGTGCTTTCTACGCTTAGATAGCGACACGGTATGGTAATATTCGCTGGTTTTAGCATGAATCGGACCATAATATTATGCGCCTTACTAAAAATGAAAGATTTTTTTCCTCGCATATTTCCAGAAATTTTAATATAATATGAAATATTACTACATAAAAGGGCTATTGTATTATATAATAAATGTACAAAACTAAATGAATGTTCGTGATTTATTTACATAAATGTAGTTCAGCACAAATAAAACCATACAATGTTGTAGAACATTTGTTATACAGTATTGTAACAGCTAACGGGTATTGAACCTGTTTTCTAACTTTCGTGACAAAATGTGTTTTTAGTATTATTAGTGCTGTTCTTATACTGTGAAAAAAGTGTTGGCTACATCGTTTGCCTTAAAGTTATATTACTGAAGGATAAAATCGAATATCATAGAAGAGAAATTTATTGATTCAAATACTTAGGACATAGACACTCGAGTGACCAAAAAAATATTTTAAATCCAAAAAATTATTTCGCTATAATTTCACAGTAATGTCGCCGACTGAAAGTAATGTTTGTGGTCGCGCTATTTTTGCTTATCAGTTCTAATCAGACGAGAATGCGTTGGTTTCCGCAGTCCAGCTCTAAATGAGTGGAAAGCACAGAACAAAGGAAATAATCAATAACTTTAGTCCGGTTCAAGAAAAACCCCAATTATAAAATAATAATATACTTATATTCAAATTTAAATACAGTTCCTACGTAATAATATTCCGTTGATTTGAGAATGCTAAAGTTAGTCGTTTAACCGATGGTAGTTTAGCGAAGTGCGGAATGAAAGAGTCGTTACAGTAGCCTGGATTAATGGGCGGTGAGCCAGCGACGAGGCCGCCGCGCCGGGGCTGCCGGGGCCGCCGCGCCGGGGTCGCCGCGTCATGGACTGATGGGTCTAGTATTGAACCTGTTGAACCCCTGTGGTGGTTGTGAGAACAATTCCATTCCACATAGAAAAATATATTTGGATGCTGTGTGTGCTACTCATAATATTTTCGAAAAATTTATGTATTTTAGGATTTTTTTAACAAACTTATTTTCACTTACTACTTACCATACTACTAACAAAAATTTAACTTCAAATTATTGACTGACAGTCTGAATTGAGGGTTGAAAAAAGATTTCCATAGATAACTTCTTTGATGTACATTTGAAAAGTACTTTAAAATATAATTTTACAGTTTCAAAATAACTATACACTTTAGCTTATTACATAAAAGAAATAACCATTGAATTGAATAGTCAAGTGACCTTTTCTATGAAATCTTTTCTTTCTGAATATAAGTCACGAGTCGCGAGTCAGCAGCTGACGTCGGTACTACGTAATAAGCTAGTTCTAGTGCTCATTCCTCGAATGTGTCGATTCCGAGGGCGACGGCGAGGCGACGAGACTTTTGAGCTTTCGGTACAAATATTTTTGATAATCTTTGTAAAATCAAATTAAATTAAACCAATTAAAAGTCGAGGCAAAGCACGATGTTGAGATCTGCTACTCTACACGTGATGCCTCCAGAATTCAGCAGAAAGTGGGCAACGGGGTGTCTTAACACTATGTTCCATCTGCCTACCGTGCTGTCTGCGGGATACAGCGTGAAGCTGATTTATTTATATACTTAGGTATTTATATCTTTTAAAAATTATTTTTGCCATTTCTTATAAAGTAGGCCCTGTGTAAATTCTCGATAACTTTGTATATAGCCCCAAGATCTTTTGGAGGTCGCCAACTAAAAATACCTCCCTGTCTGAGAGTATGATTGATCTGGGTGCTTATAAGAGGTCTCGAAATACTTCCGTAAATAATATATATAACATTTTTTATTTTTATATATATATTATTTAAACATCTTTCAATACGAGCGTTTCTACTTTATCGTAGGTGAGCCTACCGTGATACCTTAAATTTGTGATACCTCAGAAAAGACCCAATTTTCAAGTTAGTAAGGACGCATACAATCTTAACTACATATTAAATTATTAATCCTCAAAATTTCAGCTTTGCTAAAATGACGTAGGTCTGGGGACTCCGGGATCCCATTCTAATATACATAGATATATGTAGTTATAGAGATGACATTGAAGGCTTATAGTCATTCAGTCATTGATAAAATATCAGCAATAACTGCAATACTTTAACAGAAAATACTACAACTGTACCAGTTCGGAAAGCCATAAAAGAAAAAAAGAAAAAGAAAAGTACAGAAAATAAAATACAAACAGCACAAAATTCAAATATTCGAATGTAAGTTGTATCTTGGCTGCGGAAGGAACGCAGTAATACAACGTTGTAATAGTTTTAGATGTTGTTTGATTTGGGAGCCCTCGATGAGGCCGTGCGGGCGGCGGGCGGCGGGCGGCGGGCGGCGTGCGGCGGGCGGCGTGCGCGGGGGGACTTCAACTGAGCAAACACGGAGTGCGTTCACACACTTAACGAAACGAGGGAATATGATATTTATTATTCGAAAACTAAGATCTAAAATCCTACGCTCTTTCTTCCCCGTAGGGACCACATGTGCGGCTCAACAAGTTTATGTAAATTAAAATGACGACAATTATAAGATACCTTAACAAATATTGAACGTACGAATGGGGTCGGACAGACACCGTCACCGCCAGTGTTGTTACAGAGGTTTGGAGTGCGAGCGTCGACGGAACGGTTTGAACCCGAACTAATTGGTTTTTTGAATGGTTCGACTGTTACTCGTACTTGAGTAAATTTACTATATCATTATTTTTATGTTTCAAAGTCTCGTAGCCCGTGTATGTGTATCCCGCAATAGTAGGGTAGAAAGAACGAACCTAATCTTAAGACACTTCGTTCTCCGCGCACCGCCCAATTTTGTAACATTACGTGTCAAGTAGCGTAACTCAACGCCGCGCTCTGTCTTGTTACCACGGTCAAGAACCCACAACAGTTTTGTTTACAATCATACACTCTGCCGATGCGCCATAAAATGTATGTCCTTAAACAGATTACTTATTACTAAAATTGTATAATTATATCATTAAATGAAAGTCTTTATCAACAGGCTTTAAATGTTTTTAATAGAACGAAACTGAACGAAGCTGTAGTCAGATTATAGGCTTACTAGTAAAGTGACACCGAGGCGGAGAGCCCGCTGACGGGACGCGGCGTCACGCACGGCCGCACTTGATCTACTTCCTCAATTGCTTTTTATCTCACCGTTGCCTTCGACGTACATTTTTCAATAACACCTTTAACATCTGATTCCTTAGATTTCTTTGCGAACTTTGCAAAAACAAATAACCAGATTTATTCAGGGTCTATGGAAAGCGAGCCGAATGTGAGGTCGTTTGCACAAGTCCGGAGTCGTTCAAGCCTCAGAGGTAATTAATTCAGTAGTACAAGTGACCTATTAACAACAATGAGTAGTACGTTTCATTTCTTTGTATAACCGTCGTTGCTTTTTTTTTTGCAAGGTTATTATTACAAGGCATTTGAAAAAAATATACTGTAATAAATAATAGTAGTAGAGTACCAGATATACATTACTATTAGATAAAGTTAATGTATTTAGACTTTGAGTAGTGTTCTAGATAATCGCCATCCCTGAACTTTTGAAGGCAAACAATATAATGAATTCAAAACGGATTGCGCATTTGTTGGGGCTCCCCGAAGGGACGCGGTCGTCAAAGCCCGTATAGCGCAATCAATGTACGCTACATAATACATAATCTCGTCCATTTGCTAAATGTGTAGGATTAAGTCTGCCTGTACGTGACGCGCGCTCGGGCGAGTCGACGGCGCTCACGCGAGCTATCAATCTCAGGCTGCACTCAGGGCGGAGGGCCGGAGGGCGGAGGGCCGGAGGGCGGGGCGCCATTGCACCACGACACGTTGAGGATTAGTGTTTCTAGTTCTAATGTTTCATGTATTTCAGAGATTGTACAAAATGCAAAACTAACATATCCTACTTGTACCCTAATAGGATATTTATTATCATTGATAACAATCGAAGCCGTTTTATGGAATATTCCGAAAAAAATCCACATCCCGTGAACATTACACGTTTGCGTAATGGAAACCCGCTCTTACCCGATATAAATAGCCCGGCGGCTTATCTCGCTGGTACGAATGGCTGTCATATCTCAGCTTAGAGCGCTCCACGAGGCGGGTTTCCGATCGATTTGTCATCCCCGCAGGAGTTCAGCCTCGTTAGAGCAATGGCTCTGACGTGCGTGTGAGGGGATCAGAGAGGCTAATGTTGGTACTCCTGTCTCTGGAGCCGAGCGCGCCGTATTACATTACCATACTAATAATAGAGAGCAAATCATCCGTAATGTTATATATCAGATTGAATTTGTGGCTGTTTATTTGCTGTTTGTGACTTAATTGAGTCTCTTCAGATATAATTTTGTTAGAACAGTTCGCTTACTTGCCACATTGTATGAATAGTGTCAGTTTATATGAATAAATGCAAATGAAACACGATAAACTATAAAAATTTACTATTATTTATTTTAAAAACAATTTGATAAATTAATAACTAAAGATAAAACAAACGCGTATTGAACTAATGGATACTATATCATCTAGATTTAGGTCACTTTCAATTTAAATTACTTATAAATAATGCGTGTATTAATAATGTGAATAAAAAAATAAAAAAATGATAATATTGAGGCGTAACGTATGATCCTCCGTACTCCCTTGATATCCCGATAGGGAGTAAAGCTACAAAAAATATTGAAATCTATTCCTTTAAGACATAGATAACAAAAGGTACGGGCCATCTGTTTGTAGTGAACCAAACAAATTATAAAACAAAGAATTTATGAGAATCCGTGTAGAGATCTAGAGACTAAACCACTTAAGTTACCGTGCCAATCATGATATAGGCGGTACGTCATTAAGACGGTATTTGGTATAACATTTCCCTTTGTTCTGATAATTAATATACTTATATTTAATAATAATAAACATACCTTTATATAACTCATCCGTTACTGAGTGACTGACAGACAAACGTACAGATAGAACCATGTAGGGTCCTTGGGGAGTGAGAGTGTCTGAAATTACGGGAAATGGGGGCTACTCGTTGGTGTTGGATGGATTTTAAATAAAAGTGGTCACATCGAAACTATAATTCTCTTTACCTTTTAGACGATAATATCTTTTACATTCAACGTCTATAAATTATTTTAATGTAGTTTCCCCTCTCTTATATATTAGTTAGTACTCTAATTAGTTACTTCCTCATCGATAGTGGTTTTCGCCAATTATGTACGTACATATAAGTAGATCTTTTTTTAGGAATCGCTATTAAGTCCGCTATGTTCAGAGACAGCTACATTACCATTCATGTTTGGTAAGGGACTTTCTCCAATGAACAAGGTGTACTACAGGGAAATTATTTTGAATAATAGCTCTTATAGGCTCTTTTTAATAAACTCGTAACTGTAAACGTGATGGTTGCGGTTTAGACTCTTATCCGGAGGAATGAAATATATTTGTAGTTTTCATTACTTTTCTCTGGTAACGAAACAAAGCACGACGTTGAGTGATGCGATGTAGGGAAATAAATGTCTCAACACTAGGTTTTCTCTGCCTAACCTGTCATATGTGGAATACAGCGCGAAGCTGAAAAATAATCTGGGCAAACCTCTGAGCAGAGAGCTAGTTACAAATACGAATACTCCCCAAAATTACATTAAGTATCTATCAATCTGGTGCAACCCTACACATCCCAATAATATCACGGTAGAGTTCACAATAATGTATAATATTATAGTTTGTATGTATATTTTTGCTACAATAGCTCTAATGTATGTTTTACATCTGTCGCAGTCGATACGGGAATCAAATATGCATGCAACAAACAAACTAGACGGTTTAATTGTGAACGCCAAATGAAGTACTAGCGACCGCGACACAAGCGCGGCTTCGCCCGCTTGAACTTATTGTTTGTCATAGCCAAATTACATAAAATCACTACTTAAATTCTAGGCTATGTTATTTTGATGAATAAGCCACAACTAGTTTATTCTTCATAACTATGCATCATATCAGGGTGGAAGCGTCTGCGCTGCTTTTACGGTAGAAGTATATAGGTTAAATAATATATAATATTTCAAACCCATACCTAATAAAATGAATTAAGATTCGTCAACAGTTTAGACGTAGATTTTTTTTAATTTCAGAATTTTTATCCATACTATATTAGGTGTGACTCAGTTACGAATAGATACCAATAACGTAAATACCTACTACTACAAAAATACTACTAAACGTTGCCGATCTGATACTTTCATTCTCAAAAAACATACCACAACGAGAAAGGGATATCTCTCGTCCTACTTTACGCATTTATCTAATTTCTATAATAAACTTAAATACGTTCAACTTCACCGCCAATGCCTACGACTCCATTCCGTGAATGAGGCGTGTGCGATGTTGTCTCTTTAATAGGTTAGTGTCTGTGTGTATAAATGGCATTTTATTTGGAACGATAATTTGAGTGCCTATTTTGTTTGAAAAATAGCTTTTTCGTTTTTGGCAAAATCTCTTGTATTTTAATTGTACTATGTTTTTATAGAGTAGTTAAAACTGTGCTTTCATTTAAAGTGGTGATGACAAAAATACTATAATAAGCATATTAATAATATTTTTTTAGTTTCACGCTGCCTCCCACCCACGGCAGGGTAGGCAAAGCGTACCTGAGAAACTCGTGTAAACTAACTTCGTTCCCATTAAAAAACTTCGGCGCGAGACATTGCGTGTTGAGTGATGGAACCCAACGCCGCGTTTTGCCTCATTACCAGAGCGAGGAATTGAAAATATTAAATATTTCAATGTTCGAGTGGGAATTGAACCAACAACAGTCGCGCTTACAGGCGCACGCTTGACCCCAAACTACAACGGCCTCAATCAAAACAGTAGGCCTAAACTTAAATAATATATTAATATCCTTGGCAAAGTCCAACCATCCGATGTAAAGGCCAGTATTTATTTCCCAGACAGCGCGCTGAGTCCCTCCTCGACCCGCCACGTGGGACAGCGCGCGGCGCTACGTGGTACTTATACGAGTCGCTTTGTTTACAGGAACAGGAAGCGCGCCCCGACCGCGCCGCACTGTCATTAAGTCTTTGGTAATGTCTCCTGCTAGACCTTGGATGTGTACTATATTGGCGCAGGGGAACAAAGTGTGACTGCAAAATCGACTGGTTGTGGGTTTGATCCTCACTCGAGGAAATGAAATATTTATTTACATTTATATTTTCATTTCTTCGCTCTGGTGTCGAGGCAAAGCGCGGCGTTGAGTTCCGCCATTCAACACGCAATGCCTCCAGAACTCGGCGGAAAGTGAGGTGTGTCTTAACACTAGGTTCCCTCTGCCTACCCTAATTATGAAATGAATGCTTATTGGATGATTTTTGATTAATAATACATAAAATCCGGTTTAAATTCTTATTATTTTAATTTTTAAGTTATAGTTATATTTAAGTTATAGTTAGTATAGTAGTACATATATAACACTAAAATAACTAAAGTTTAAAATTACATTATAAAGATCAATCATTACCCATAAGGATTAATATTTTGAAATGTATTTACGAACAAAATTAGATAATTACACAAATAAAGGAGAACGTGAATTTCTCAAAAATAATTATCCATTATTCCTTTCTAAAGCAAAAAACGTATCCACAGACGTACCTACAGCTACACTACAATTTTATTATAGTAAATTGCAGTCCCGAGGCGTCGGCTGCACGAACAATAACGTAACTAAGAGATTCTTATCTCTCAGAGATTAAGGCAACAAAGGCTCGCAGTAGATAGCAGGATGGAGGGTAGTCGGTTCATTGAACACGGAAGGGCAGATGTGAGAGAGACACCTGACGGCGGGCGGTCATCGCCTCCCCGGCGGTATTATCCATATAGTCCCGTGGAAGGTGGATTCCATTTGCTTGCTTTTTGTAAAAAAAAGAACGTCTTTTGTAAATTTGCACGTATTTATTGTATAGAACGAGAATCTACTGCTAAATGTGACTTATTTTTTTTAATGGTTGCCAATATTTTTCTTTTTATATTGGTCCTTTTGTTAGTTAAGTGCCTTTTTTTGGGATTCTGTGGAAAGCATAATAGTATGGCGATAAACAGAAAATCTTTAGTATAACTTATAATTAATTACAAGATAATGGTAGCATAGGACCAAATTTACGGTAAAAACATCTAACAAATAGTCGTTATTTACAATAAAAAAAATAGATATTATCATAAAATTAAAATTTTAATATCTAAATATCGTGCAGTACCGCACCGTGACACACAGTAGGCACATAATTTAAAACACCTGTCAACTTACTCAACCAGGGCCAATCATTTTCAAAATTAAACCTTATAAATTACAGTTCAGGTACACACGATCACTTAGGTATAAAATATGTGTAATTTAAATCCGAATATGGTTTCCTAAGCATATGTGAACGCCTGTATAAGTATACAGCCAGTGAGGTACACGACGCCGCACCCTGTATGTGTGTGTGTGTGTGTGTGTGTGTCATTGTGTAACAAAGAGCCACAATTACCCTCACTGGAGCAATAACGGCCACGCGTTTACATTTCCTTTCCCTTTATTGCACTTTTAAACTGACATTAACCGCTACGGCCTCTAGCAGAGGCAGAGGCAGAGGCAGAGGCGACTTCGCAAATATGACATTGTGAGAACGTTTATAATCACCTTCCGTAACCCTTTAGGCCCGCATTTATAAACCACTCTCAAGTCTGAATTCGATATTGAGATGCCGTTTTCGTCCATCATCATCATCGTAATTTATAGGCCTAAGTGTCAAATCAATTTATAAACAATTTTATTCAGTCGCCGGGTGCATTATAATGCACATATATTATTCAATAAAAAAAAATATTCGTTATTTTACTAATACCAAATAATCAATAAATTCTGTCTATTTTAAAAATCTTTTTTTTTTTATTTTAGAAAAAAAAAACTAAATTGTTGTATTTTAAATTCAATACAAGAACTTACTACTACAGTATTATTCCACAGCTGGCCTAGCAACAGTTATTTATTCGTCTTGAACATCACAAGAGGATTCCAAGCGTCTTATCTATTTGTCAACATCAAGAATTTAAGATGTTTTTAAAGCGGGTCGTGAAATTTCATCCGCATCGGCTAATGGGCTCAGTTCGGGCCAAATGGGGCCAAATGAGTCACTCCTTATGGCGGTAAAAAAGCGAAGACATGGTCTAGGAGGCCGAAAAGGAAACGACTGGCGGCCTTCCATATTCGATTACACTCCGGCATCTGATCGAGCGCTGTCTCGGGCCTGGTGCCTGGTGCCTGGTGCCTTGTGTGCTCTATTAATGTGCTATTTATTCTGTTTTGTGTGCTTTAAAGAGTTTATTTCAAGGTGATTTTTTATTTAGAAAATAAAAGTCTACAGTTTATGACTTAAAAAATATATAATCTACGCTGAAGCCATAAAAAAAAATAAACAATTTAGCGCTGACCTACATATATTTTTCATAGAATGATAAGTATGTGTTAATATTTTTATCAGATTAAAATTTTCATTTCTCCGCCTTGGGAATGTAAAGGTTTGCCTATTAACATGCAATGTTGTGTCTCGAATCCAGAAAGTGGAGTACGGAGTCTTTCTTTTTGTCTGTCTACCCTGCTAGTTATAATTATTTATAACAAAAACAGAAAGAATTAAAAAAACATCCGGATCATACCTATAGGTATATCCAATAGGTACTGGATCGATACAATAAATATGGGAATTTATATAGAAATTATATATATCAGTGTAAACATTGAAACGTGTCCGTCCGCGACACTAAACGTAAATATTTGCCCTGTATATATAAATACATACATACATACAGCGTGTAGCGTGTGTACTATACTGTATACAGCGTGTTTCAGTTCCGCTCCCGTCGCCACACACAGACACACACACACACACACACACGACGCGGCGCTTGAAGCCGCTAATGAAAACAAATTAATTACATTTTATTGCCAACATTTGAAGCAACGGATTTTTACGACTTCCATTAAACAGTCGCTAGAACGAGGCAGATGTCAAACGCGTGTTTAGTGAAAGTGTTCGACACTGTACGGGCTCAGTGGAACGGAACATATAATTCAGTGATTTTCAATGTTGTATGTTCTTTACCGTGTTCGGAATTGGGGAACGTAAGTATTTTATTTATAAGTACCTTTATTTTTGAATTATTTTGTTTGGACTTAACCAAACTGAAAAAAATATTTCACATTACAGATTTTATATTATTTTTTTTAACTTCACGCTGTATCCCGCACTCGAAACGATAGGCAGGGGAAACCGAATTGTGTAGGTATTGTGAGCAGAGTGGCGGAATTCAACGCCGCGCTTTGCCTTCGACACCAGAGCGAAGAAATAAAATATGAAGTATTTTATTTTCTTAAGTGGGAATTAAAATCATTTCGCATTTACAGTCACACGTATGGGGCATACGTCACGCCTGACCTCCGTTCTTTTTATATTGTTGTTTAATTATAAAAATTTAATTAAGTCAACAATATATTCTCAACCACCACGTTCAGTTCAGAGTCCACCACGGAACAGCGCCACGATGTAAACACAGTACTTATAATGAATATCTGTCTTTGTACGTCTTTAAAAACATTAGACGATTAGACTAAATCTTAATAGAACATTCTGATATAGTAGTAGTTACTGTAAATTACTCTTATTCAAAAATATGATTTACGTGGACGCGGACATTGTATTGAGAAATTTAAGCAAAAGGAACCTAGTGTTAAGACACTTCCCCGCTTTTTGCCGAATTCTGGAGGAATTGCGTGTTGAGGAGAAGAACTCAACGCCTCGACACCAGAGCGAAGAAATGGAAATATAAATTTAAGTAAATATTACATCTCCTCGAGCGGGGATCGAACCCAAAACCAGTCGGTTTTACAGTAACACTTTGTGCCGCTGCGCCATGACTGGCCTCGTTATGTTTTTATGTTTTCCATATTTATTATTTGCAGTATATAATTTCTTTACGTTCTGTTTGAAGGTTGACCTTTTTAAATATAATATTGAATTTAAAAGTACACTGTGTATTTCTGTGTTTTTAAAGAGAGAATTCATCGGCAGTAGCTACAAAAGATAATTAGGTATAACAGCAAAATGATTGTACATATTTAAAAAAATACACATACCATTGCTCGTTTCTAGGATTCCTTACCCAAAAAAAAAACGGACCCCGTATAATCATTGTTTCGTTCATCGGCCCGTCTGTCAAGACCATTTATCTCAAGATAGTAGGAAATTATCATACACTGTTTTGGATCAAAACAGTCAACGTAATCAAAATATACGAGTGCTTAAGCATCGTTTTTATGCATTTTGTTTGAAGTTCCCCGCGTAGTCTACTTAGCGTGGACTTAAGGTTATGAAATATAGCAAGAAGTAAGAACTTACAGTACAAATAAAATCTGAAAAATAAAAATATTTTTTAGATATATAAGAAAAAAATCTAAATAAATTTATGTTTGTAGTTCATTTAATATAAAATGAGTTACTCTCCATTTGCGTAATCATGGAATTGATATGCAACCCTATGGTGGGCGAGTTCCACTCGCACATGGCCAGTTTTATTTACACAAAAACGTCAAATAATATGTTCGTTAGTGCACAGCGAGGGAGAATATTGAGAAATAATGTGATGGCAAATTGAAATTACAGCTCAAGTAATAAATCAAATCAGGAAAGCTACGTAGGACGAGTTGATCCTGACAGACGACAGAGGACATTCAAACAGTCGTGTCCCCTCCCCCTACTTACCCCCCCCCCCCCTCTCCCGAGCTACGCCACCAGTAACTGACACCAACTTGTTTCCAATTCATTTAAGTCGTTCAAGATTGTATTGTGTTCTCTGATATCGTTTGTAGTCCTTTTAGCACCCCTTTAATCTGGCGCCTCTTACTCGGGCGGCCGGACCGCCTCGCCTCCTCGCCACCTCGCCCCCTCACACCCCTTATAGTGTTTAGCTGAGTGTGTACTGGCATTATTATCCTACTGTTTACTCTTCATAAGATAAATATTTTGTTTTGAAAGTTTCAGGAATAAGAAGAAAGAATTTTTTTATCTCAGTTGGTGGTCTCATGGCAAAATTGGTCGCATTGACCTGAATGTCTCATTTCATATCATTCATATTTATGTTTAAAATAGAGGTATTGCAGCACCCATAAAGCCACTTTTCAACTATCTAACCACAAAATGATTTTTTTTAACCATGGTAGAGTTTGTAAATAATCAACCAATACCTTTTAAATATATATTGTACAGGCAACAATTTATTTCTATCCTGTTATTTTTGAAATGAAGGTTAAAATTATCTAAATTATACCTTTACTTCCTTTGAAGTCTTACAGACTAATTAAAAGGAATTTTACTTCAAAATAACCCTGCTATTACATTGTTGATAAGTAATTACAGAAAAAGTACAGAATTTCGTACTTAAACGAAGTGAAGTAGAGTCATGGTCGTATAGTGATTTTAATTAACGTCCATACATTAAACTAACAGTCAACAGTCAACAACAGCGCGACGTCAGCTTTGAGAAACGTGTGTTGGTAATTCCCATCTCTATCATGCGATAGAGTTCGAGACGATAGTCACGTTTAATATTATTATTGATTTTACGAGATTACCTACATACGTCTTATCAGCGAAGCAGAAATACTTTGATCCTATCAGTTAACCGTCTTGTATTCTGATGGCGTTTCGAATTTCCTTTGAAATATAATTTACAATTTTGTTTAGTAGACCTTTGTTTTCATTTGAAGATTAATTGAAGATAAAAGAAATTTGTAGAGTAAGAAGATGATCGCCTGAAGCGAGGTGATGCTGTGCAATTAACTTTCTTTATATTGCATTCGGTTTTTATGATATTGTTTTTTTTTTCTATTTATAAGCGAACAACAAAAATATTTGGTATTTACAGCTCATTATAGAGATCTACAACATCGAGATCATAGAGTTCCGTAATTTCAGCAATAATCCGTTTGAACTGCACGTAGAGACCCATTGAGCCATTGAGTAGTGCTCGGAATGTCTCAGCAATTTCGCCGTTACTACAATAGCTTCGTTGCTGTCGTGTTTGAGTTATACCGCGCTAAGGCCGCGTGCACACGAACTTGTGCTATAATAACAAATAATATTAAGGTTACTAAAAAATCTAGATTATTCATTATTTTAAGTATTTCATGTAGCAAGTTTTTTAAGCGATTTAAAAAACTCAATTGCAATTTAAAAAACTCTCACGTACTTACGTATATGAGTTAATAAGCATTTACGAGTATGTTCGCTTGCTATTTTTGTGTATTACTTTTAAAGGTAAGACACCGAGAAGAATCTTGTTTGAAATCTTTTATTGAACACTAACATGCCTATAAAGGTTCCCGTATTTGTCTCCACATACATCCTTATATATATATTACAGTAAAACTTTTGCATGCAAGTTGTTTCCTCCTAAACTCGCCTTAGAAAAAACTCGTTGAAAACTCATAGCCAAATAAGCCCCGACCCACCCACGACGTCGCGACTCCGCCAACTTCGCCTACAGCCGTGACTTGGAAATTTATTATTACAGAAGGAGAGCCATGTGTTATATGTGTATGTTTGTATATGTATAATACGGTCGACAAGTCGTGGTCCCTCTGAAGTTGAGCTTTCTGAACTTTTGCGCAATGTTCATTCGTAAAGAAAATAATCGAAAGTAAGAAAAATATGTAAAATCAAATCTGCGCAACCATTTACAGCTAAATTCAGGGAGGCCACGACTCGTCGGGCGTAATGTACGCTAGTTTGTACCACGCTGGTACATCGCTAGCTATAATTTCGTGGTCATTCCACGTCTAGTTCAGTTTTAAACGTATTCAGCGTCCAAACCGCAGTCGAATTGGGTCCGCGACCACAAACCACAGCAGCCATTGTAAGGTAAATCTTATGTAATGGAAGTAAGGTCGATATTTGCTAGTTTCAGGGCGCACAATACCCTGGGAGCGGCACTAATACGGCACATCCGCAGGGCGCGTCCCTCCCGGGCGTCCCACCCGGCGTCCCTCCCGGGGGCAAACATGTCCTACACCAAATTTACCTAATTTATTTTGATGATAGTAAAAATATGTACATATTTGACTGGCAGCGTCATTATTGTGTATCATAAATTATGCATCGACGCATAAAGGGTGAGCGAATGAGGACGCGCCGCTGTTTGCGAGCCGCGACCGATCTGATTGCTGACGTCACGTGGACTTGCTTAACTTAGTTGTAAAGTTCGTGTAGATTATCTTTACCTTATATTGAAGTATTTAATAGGTGTTTTTATTAGGACAATCTCATTGGATTCCACAACCACATTACACAAAGGAAATTTATTTAGTTTGTAGCCCTTTGGTTCACGGATAATTAAAAAATATTTATATTCCACACAATATAAAGCTAATCAAATCTACATTTATTATAAAATTTTATAAATAAGAAACACATGGTCGTCGCTAGTCGGTGGTAGTTTTATGTTCATTCAAAATGCGATCCAAAAGTGCTTGTAAAAGTTAATTTGAATAAAGAATAATTTGAATTTGAATGTGTTACAGACGTGATACTTTTAGTAGAAAACAACAATAGAAAACACAATTTGGTAACTCTACGAGACACAATGCAAAACTCGCAACATTTAAAAAAAATACAGCAAAGTAAAGTAAATTAAAATTCTTTAGACGATTCTAGACAATACTACGTTTCAAGCGGTTGATATAGAGAACCTTTGTAATTACCGAGAGCAATTACGGAGTCCTCGTGGCGAGGCACTTGCTGTGACGCCGCCGTGTGAATTAAAACATTCTGGGAAAGTCGTAAAGGAACGCTTTACGCCGAATAAAGAGCTGGTCGAGGCACCAGACACCAAGCACCAGGCATGTGGCTCGATGGACCTCCAACGTCGTAACTGCCAAAAATGTTATGTTATTGTCTTGTTGGTCTCGTTGCAACGAAGCTTACATTGTTACATAAAATTCGTTTTAAAGCTGATATAAGTCGAAAATTAAACTTAAAACTTTCATAAAAACTTGAAAATTTAAAAAGCTTTTGATATTCATCTTCACCATTGAATGATTATATAGTAGCTAGCTTTAATCTATGGCTTCGTCCACATGGTCAACTGGAGGTAACTAATAATTGTGTACGGTACATGCCACTAAGAGACTGAAGTAACTCGCAGGTACTATGTCCTAACGATTAACTTGTTGTTACAGTATGAACTTTCCCTAATAAATGGACTATACAAGTCAAAATTTTTAAACTTAAACTAGTGGTTTTTGAGATTAGCGTGTTCAACCAAACAAACTGTTCAGCTTTATAATATTAGTATTAGTAGCATAATAATAGTTATCTATATATTTATAAAACAAACGTGGTGAATATAATATGTATATAGCGCAAGTAGTCAGGGTCGAATTTCTCATGTGACCGGAGCAAGTTTGAAATTTGAGTGCATAATACATAATAGCTACCTCGAGTCAATGTCGGTAACTAAATAGCGTCGTACGTATGGACGATCGACGTCAGCTATTGACTAAAGTAATGGGGTTCGAGTCCGTGACGATACATGAGAAAGCTTTTTGTTGTTCTGTGGTTCTCAGTCTACTAGATAATAAAAATATATTATTTGGCAATGTCGTTCTGTCTTACTAACTTTTATTCAATTATTATAATATATACAATAACATACTTTTTTATTTAAATCTCGCTACGGCGATATCATAAAATGTATTTTTACTTCAGTTATATTTGTTTAATATATTTTCATACACTCCCAGTATTTATATAGACTATGTTATATTCTGCGAAGTTAGCAGACTTTAGCTAACAACTGGCCACATCGTTTACGTCCTCATTTTATGTCAATAGAAAACATGACGTTTAGTATTGGCGCACTGCTCGCCCCGCTCCGTCTGTACAGATTAAGTAAACAAATAATATATTTCCAATTTGGAGTCGAACCCACCACTATTATTTCTAAGTTAATTTCTTAATAAAGCAATTAATTTAAATTGCTAAATATATTTTAAAGTTTTAATGTAAACTCATACCAGACCTAATATTGGTGCAGCGTGAGGTGAGGACGCGCGTGGGGCCGCGGAGACGCCGTTATTAATAGTCAACCTTGCCCCATTGAAACTATTTGGGGGCCATTGTCGCTCTGCATCATCAGGCGAGACACGTCCCGGAATGCTGTCTTGCTGTATGTGTATACTGTATACTGTTTATTACATTCCATAGTGAGATAACTTAATCAAAAAAATATACATTTCTATATAATAATAATATAATAAGGCATATATTTTTTTAGCTTGCCGATTTTTCCCATAAAGGCAAAGATAACTTACTGTTAAGACATTCCACAATTATTTAGACATTGCGTGTTAGCGAAAGAACACAACGCCGCGCTTTGTCTATTTGTACTCGAATTATATAGAGAACATGGTCGTTGCTCTTTTCCCTGCATAAAAGTCGAGTCAACACAATATTGAATATTATTACAATTGAAATTATGTAAATTATATAACCAATTAGCCTTGTATGTAGTGTGTACGCTGTGAGTGTGCGCCGGTCGGCGGTAACGGTCCGTACAGATATGGCTACTGTTATTTAAATAGGAATTTATTCTTGCTGAATTTAGAACGTTACTATATTTTAAAGCAGTTTTGTTACTAATTTTCTAGTCTATATAATGCTATTTTAGCCTGATAAAAATATATATTTATATTTAACGTAGTTGGAAAGTATCTTCGTCTCTTATACGCGAAAGTTCGATGTCGATGGTAAGGTGTTTAGACAAAGTATTGTAATAAATTATCAAAAAGTATCTCACAAAGTTCTGGTTGAAATTGAAAACAATTTTGTGTTGTATAGTCCACCTATTGAAGAAGTTTATGAGTTTTCTTATTAGAAGTTACTATAAGTGCCCTGCAAATAAATATTAGAACACAAACTAACAATTAGTTTCTAAAAGATTAAGCGGGTGAGCTGTGGGCGGGCGCTAGTTAGTAAATCAGCTTGACGCTCTATACCGCACACAGTAGGGTAGGCAGAGGGAGGGTCTCTAGTGTTAAGACACTCCGTTCCCCACTAGTTAGTAAATATGCAGTAAGTGCTAAACAATCATCATTCAATTCCTGACATATAAATGTAACGCAGGATATGAGTAAATGTGATATATTATGTTTTCTGCAAACCATCCAAATTAGATTAGGCAGGTTGTTGACTTCCCGCAAGGGAAGTACTTGTCATCTGGTTCGGGAAAAAATGTTTGAGTCAAA
Source organism: Heliconius erato x Heliconius himera (assembly GCA_013421005.1). Classification (NCBI taxonomy): domain Eukaryota; kingdom Metazoa; phylum Arthropoda; class Insecta; order Lepidoptera; family Nymphalidae; genus Heliconius; species Heliconius erato x Heliconius himera. The sequence continues at coordinate 14,517 of JAATLQ010027643.1, read as the reverse complement.
AAGCCGAGCGGAAGTGGGTGGTTTTATCGCGTCCTATCGTAAACGCGTATATTGCTCATAAAACGAATGACTAATTCAATTCAATCTAGTACTGGCAATGTTACAGTGCAACTCAAATAATAAAATTAAAATAAATAAATTAGCTTCGCGCTGTATCCCGCTCACAGCAGGGTAGGCAGAGGGAACCTAGTGTTAAGAGAGTTCGTTCCCCACTTTCTGCCGAATTCTGGAGGCATTGCGTGTTGAGTGGCAGAACTCAACACCGCGCTTAACCTCGACACCAGAGCGAAGAAATGGAAATATAAACTCAAGTAAATATTTCATCTCCTCGAGTGGGGATCGAACCCACAACCAGTCGGTTTTGCAGTCACACCTCGTGCCGCTGCTGCCTCTAACAGAATTATATATTTTATAAATTACATATTTATTAAATGAGCCAGCCGTGGCGCAGGGGTACAGAGTGTGACTGTGAAATGGACTGGTTGTGGGCTCTTTACTCCATAAAATGAAATATTTATTAATATTTATATTTTCATTTCTTCGCTCTGGTGCAAAAGCAAAGCGCGGCGTTGAGTTCCTCTCAATACACAATACCTTCAGAACCACGTTCAAATTGTTATACGTTTTCTAAATAAGTATTTTTCTTTCCTAAGAGTGGAATAAACACTTCAAAAAGATCAAAAATAGAACGCTGTTTATTAAATACTGCATTACTTGTTCGTTTCGGTTTCTATTAATAATATCATTATAAAAACATTGTCTATACGTACATATATATTCAAAAGTACAGTTTCACCCAATCTAATAAAACAGTTATTTATAGCAATTTTGTCAAACAACATTCTTTAAAATGGTATCTATAACTATTTTATTTATAAAACTAAATAGTGAGGGAAGCTTGCCAAAATGCAATAGTTAAAACTACTTTATTAAATCAGGTAAGCCCTTTCTGAAATAATCATGAACACACGCAAAGACAAACAAATAAAAATTGGATTGGATTTTTTTTTTTTTTGGTTTTATTACTTTATTAAATACCACCAATATTTTTTTCTTATATATTTTCCATGTACAGACACCGCTCCGTTGTGATTTCATTATAAATATTCTTACCATTTTTAAGTGTTTATAGAAACGCAACAGTTATGGGTAAAGATTCCCACTTGAGGAAATGTATGTCACGTACATTTCCTCAAGTGGGATTAATATGTTCATTTCCTAGCCTGGTTCTGGAGACATTGTGTGTTGAGTGGCTGACCTCAACAGCCACTCAACACACAATGTCTCCAGAATTTTGCGAATACTGGGGAATGGAGTGTCTTAACACTAGGTTCCCTTTGCCTACCCTGCTATATACAGAATACAGCGTGAAGCTAAAAAAAGTGTTGTTTCACACAAGGTAAAACGTAATATTTGTTACGTAAACGTAACAAAAAACATTTTTTTTTCGTTATATATAATCCGTCCGGCCCCTGACTAGTATTTCACGCATGATCAAACAAAAGTCCCATTTCTTCTAACTTACCTGCGAAAATATCTATAAAAGTTGGTCTACATTTCTTCACGTCGGTCGCCCTTAGTTCGAGCGACGTCACGTCGTAGGTTCTAATACGTGAAGAGGGTGAATATTTACAGTAATGTACCTATTATAAATATGACATTGAGTTGTGGCGTTAACGGCAACACTACGTTCTATTGTCACGTGTACTGTTTCCCTTCAAAAATATTTTAATATAAAATGTTGCCAAGAAAAACTCACACAGTTAAAAAATTATCAGTTCTTATTTAGAGCCAGGGTTCTAATTCTACACGCCCTAACTCTATGTATAAAGCTTAAGTTCAGGAACTACACTTTATAGTGAAGTTTGGTGTGTGTAGTTTGGTCGTTTCGTTACTATTGTAAAATTAGACAAATTTTTCAGATTATGCACAAGTGACGGTAGCTAACGACTAAGCTAAGGTTATAGTTTTAAAAAAGTATAGTTTTGAAGTGAATAGAGTTTGTAGAGTTAAGGACTTTGATGATTAGAGTAAGACACCTAGCCCTACATGAGATCTGATAGCTTTTTGAGTGTAACTGTGTGTGTAAATGCTCTCGTCTTGGCAATGTACAAATATTAGATGAAAATTATTTTAGCGATATAATAGTCGATGACCGATGGTATATGATAAGCTACAGTCACAATCTAGTTTATATACACCTGCACTCTGTATGTAGGGATATTAAATTTCACTGGTCTCAAGAATTGGCTCATTTTCTTATTGTCTAATAAGAAAGTGAGCCAATTGAATAAAGTTTTTATGGAATCTCTTCTTAACATGTTGCCAATCCTGTCTGTACCCTCTTCACACATGGAAGAAGTGCCGGCTGTCTCTCTTGATGATCTCACCATCACCATACTCCGCCAGCGCTATCAGAAAACAGGCAAGCCACCTACAGTAAAGATGTATAAATATATTCAATAGTTATAGTCATCCAAACAAAACTACATAAGTAAATATCTCTATTCAATAAGTTTACACCAGATTTCAAAATAAAATACAAAAGCAATAGTAAATAAAACATTTAAAATGGAATCGGATATCACAGATATTTGATATTTTCACTAAACGAGTCGTCGGGATTGATTGTCTTGTCTGAGCGCCGCCGCCGCCGCCGCCTGGTAGAGCCGCACCACGCTGCGGCGTTATTGGTTAACAAGTATTGGAGAGTTACGTCACTTCCGTTGAACTTCAAACTATTTTGATACTTTTATAAATGATTTGACGTGTTGTAGTCTGAATTACGATTTATAATAGAATTAAACTTACTCAGGTACTATTTATTATTACGAAATATAATCTAACTGATTATCTTTTTTTAATTTCGTGTTATTATTAGTGGGTAGAGTCTTATGATTATAGCTTAGTGTGTTTTTACTTACAATTAGTGTTATAAAGTGCTTGTTTTATATAAACATTGACAATGTCTATAAAAGCTTGCACCTTAGGAGATTTGCACATAATTTAAAATTTAAATACTTCATAAAACTGTAAAAGTAACGAATCAGAAGTTTTTTAAAATATTTTTGACATTCCCACGCTTAGGAAAGAAAAATAGTAATTTAGAAAACGTATATAAATTTGAACGAAGCGATATTTGAACTCGAGCCGGACGGTTGGACGATTTCCAAGAGGCACGGGTTCAAATCCCGCTACGTCAAAATTTTGATACGTTTTCTAAATAAGTAGTTTATTAAAATGTTTAATAGCTAACATTATGCGAAAACTGCTAGTTCGTAAATATCTATTTTTCTAAATGTATACAATAACGTAATGAATGTGATATAAGGAACTTATGACGCCACATAGACAATAGTCAATCACGCTTTTTCCCGCATGTAGCTGGGAAGGCAGAAGGAACCTAGTGTAAGAACACCGTCTTTCACTTTATGCCTAATTTTCGAGGCATTGCGTGTAGATGGCTGAACTCAGCGCCATATAGTCGACCTTTTGTTTATTGCTGTTAATAATAAACTCGTGTAGTCTCTGTAGTGTAATACCCCTACAGTGTCTACTATACAACATTTTATTACATAATATAGCATCGATTTAAATCAGAATAGTGAATATTTGCATAAAAACTCAATAGTGGTAGATTCGAGTGTCGGACTTCCGGCTCTAACGCCGATATCGCACTTTACATTCCTTCTCAATTCCATTGTTATCAAATGAAATTTAAATTAAAAAATATATTAAATGTAACGTATTATTCAATTTTCTAAAGCAAGGGTTTATAACTTTTGCCAGATATTATTGCTGTTAGAGACCGTTGTCGTGACGCAGTGGTGGCATCTGGTCGGTAACGCGATGGCTGTAAGTACAAACATCACTCGGGGGAATGATGGATATGTAAAATTCTATATTCATTAAATTATTCATACTTATTTTTATTACTAATTATTAAAAATATGTAGTTTTACAAAAAATATATCATTAACAACATCCGTCACGTTAGGGTGGAAGCAATGCCTACAGTGTCATTACTTTGGCAGTTTTTCTTTTAGCATCAAGCCATTTCTTGTACATGTTGGGGTAAGCAAAAGGAATCAGAGAACCTGGCACTAAAGCACTCCATTCCCATCAAAAGATATTCGTTCCCGACTTTCTGCTGAGAATGGAAACATTGCATGTTAACGGTATGTGGATGGTATAACTCAACACGACCTTCGCCTCGATACTAGAGCGAAGTGAACTAAAATATCAAATATTCCATTTCCTCCGGTGGGAATTGAACCTACAGCTTATAACGTTTACAGTCGCACGCTTGTGCCCCGCGCAACTACTGGCCCATATTGTGTTGTTCTATTGTATAAAACTACTAACTTCAAATTAAAAATATACATATATCCAACTCGACTACAACATCGACGCCCCCCCACAGTGCACAGTGCACAGTGCACCGTGTACAGAGTGCAGCAGCTTTGCTTGCTCGCACATAATCCGCTTACAGCATTAAACGTTGTGCTCGTTATTTTAATTTCCTCTTCACTAATATTAAATAGGGAATAATAGGGAAGAGAGAGTTGTTTAGGAGATACAGCGTGTTGTAATCATTGCTGGAATTGATAGTAAAGAGTATCGCATAATATCGATATTATTCAAATATCATAAACAATTATAGACAAAGACAAAAAATTTTTAGACAATTAATACATTTACTTTATTACAATAATATATTTTTTGTAGCCATTTATTAATAAACTAGCTTTAACTGATATATGACACGTTCTAGGTGACCCAGGTAATTCTGACTTCAGGTACTATAATAAAGCCTTTCTTGGTCAATGGACGGACTATCCGATAAAAATATCTTTTCAGTTCGGACCAGTAGCTTCTGACATTAACGCTTTCGACCAATTAAACTCTATAGTATTAGTAAAGAAGTTTAGATAATAATATTGATAAGTTATTAGCAAAATTATAATTAATGTTTGTGTAACATAAAAAATAGGAAACAAAAACGTATATTAAAATATAAAGATATGGGGTGTTATCGTATCTGAATACATAATCCGTCACGTCGTCGAAGTCGAGCAGGGCGTCGCTCGTCGCGTGGCGGACCTGGTACTTGGTAAGGCCTGGAGTTTTGAAAGTCGTATATACATTTCGCATTATTCATCATCACTACAATATTACATTTACATACTTAAATCGTTATTAATTCTCTTAAATTGAATATAAAATCATCGCTTATATATCCAGGCATTTTTCAGCTATGACACCATTATCATATATATTTAACATTTTTGTCAGTTTCTATTCTACGGCCACTTCTATTTTATAATAGAACGAGTATCCAGGGAGAGTTATAATCATATTCCTCTAATATTAAAATGTACTACATTCCCTAATTAACATTCGCATTTAAATTAAATCACTTCGCCAACAAAAGGCACCGGCGCGTCGCGTCGTAGTGGACAGTTGCGTCCCTCTACGAGTACGTACGTTTCAATGTTATATTAATTTTGATTTTTTTCAGATTTGATCATATTTTCAATGTGTATGTAATGCAATTTAATATTTTTAAGCTGTCTTTGACGTTTTGAGCTTGATTCCCACACGTGGCGAATGGATTATTTTATTTTTTTATCATTTTTACCTGGCAACAATATAAAACGTGGTAAAATGTATTAACACTATGTTGCAAGCATCCTGCTGCCTGTATATCGCAATATCGTAGAAAGTCTGTTTTTTAAGCAGTTCCCAGAGTGACAACGTACAATTTGGCGTGAAACTTCACGTGTCCCAGATGTGCCACGATGTGGCTGTATTATAGAATACTTACATTTAAATTGTGGTCACTACTCAACTGTGAAAATTAAAGTTTTTGTATGGATAAAAAAATTAACACATTCTATTATTTTCATGAATAATAGATCTTATAACATTTGTAATTATATAAAATATTTTAAAACTCTTTAACGCTTCTAAACTTGACAAGTTAAGAAGCGTTATATTATTCGTTCTAAGAGACGAACACTATTTGCTTCTTCTAAATGTTTATATATCACTTAGTGTTTGCCAACATCTCTTTACAATTTAACACGACAAGATTTCTCTTTTCTTTAGAAGGACACATTTGCGAATCACCATAAATACATATATATATATACAGGAAGATATAAGGAAAATGTTAGGAAACTTTGATAAACGACCCGCCCGCCCTGACGCGTCGCCAAGTAAACACGCGGTGTACAGTGTCGTCCCCGTCGAGCCTCCTTCTCTATATTAGTTTAATAAGGGTGGCTTCATACAAAGGGAGTCGATAACTCGCGTATTAGTAACCTTGTTAGTTATACTGAGAATATAGTTTACTTAATGAATGGGCCGCCTACAATTTTGCCAAAAAACATATGAAAAATCTGCAATTACTTATAAACATTTCGTTTAAAGTAAAGCGGCGGTGTGTAATTACGGTAGCGTTATTACTGTTCCTTTCCAAAACTACATAATTATATGGTTTGGAAAAAGCTCTCGATTTCTTGGCATTTAACTAAGTCGATACTAAATTTCATTAAAATGAGTTTAGCTTGTAACAAAGTTACAACCTACTGTATATTACTTTTTGTGTCATTATATTGATTAACTAGCGACTCGCCACTTCGCGCGCTTAAATTACACAATTATCATTTATTATTATCGTGTTTTAGTGAAATTATCAATTTAATGTCAAAATTTACATTAAAATGCAAAATTTTCCAAAATACAACAGTGGAAAATGTATTTAATACGATTAAGCTGCTTCTGTGATCAGCGTGCATACACGCAAAGACGAGGATTATGTTATACTAATCGATATAATTTCTCATACACTATGTTCCAGTTACAATTATATTATGTTTATAGATTTTATGAAGATATACATATTAATTCATTATCAGCCCAAGTAGTACCTAAGTAAGTAGTAGTCTAGCGCCCGGTTGTAGAACTCGGATTATTAGTTTAATATCGATACGGAATACATATTTATGTAATAAATATTTATCATTAGTATATCACTTTTTAGACTATTTATAAAAATATGTGCAACATTTAATTGTCGAACAAAGGCCGTAACAGAGTCGTAACATCTGCACCTAACTCGGTATCACAGCCGATTGTGAGTTATCCGAATATATTAGAGAGAAACGATTTAAAAATATACTCACATATACATTCACTGAAAAGAAAACAACATCTAGAAATAATTTTCAAGTAATTGTCCTAGAATTGTTTTTATTTTTGTGTATTTTGAAGCTTGCTTGCTAATTCATCCAACTAAATATCTAATTGTCTCTTCTCTTAGAGTTAATCAGATATCATTATTTATGTAAGTTATTTTATAATTTTATTTTAATTACAGTTAAAATATGTGGGACAGAGGTGTTTTTATACAGTAGTGCAAACACAGAACTTAGTGTCAAGTCCCTCCACTCTCTCTTCCGATCACATTATTTAATTTAATAAAAAAATACTAGACTGTCAGACACCGGCGGTATTATTTTGATGTCACATACACTCTTTCAGAGTTTCAATGATTCAGTTTATTTGAAATGTTGTTATTGACGTTTTTCAATATCGGACGTGGACGTGTTGTGTGAAATGCGTACGTACGAGTACGTAATTACGTCCCCAATCTATTTGATTGTGTTGACTTAAATTCCGCTTTACAAATATTACAAATATTGTATCTGCATATATTGATTTCATCATATTATATTGAGGCCAGTCGTGGCACAGGGGCACAAAGTAAGACTGTACAACCGACTGGTTGTGGGTTCGATTTCATCATCATCAATGAAATAATTACTTAAATTTATATTTCCATTTCTTCGCTCTGATGTCGAGGACAAGCGCGGCGTTCAGTTTTATCACTCAACACGCAATGCCTTCAGAATTCGGCAGAAAGTGGGGAACGAAGTGTCTCAACACTAGGTTCCCTCTGCCTACCCTGCAGTATGCGGGTTACAGCGTGAAGCTGATTTATTTATTTTATATTATACTGGATGTATATAAATAGTAGATACTCACACCGGCTTCGTCTGGTAATAAATGTTTTTTTCCAGAGGATCTTGTTGGAAGACAAAGCGCAGTGTTAAGTTCCGCCTCTCATCATGCCATGTTTCGAAAAATGTATGGTACGTATGGAGCAGAATGCTTCACTCTAGGTGTCCTCTGCGATCTACATACCCCGCTACGTGCGGGATACAGATACTTCAGCAAATAAAATCTTAAAAACTTCTTTCGTTGTTTCTTTATCATTTAATATTATGAATATATGTTAAGTATACATACGCTTCGAGATGAGGTTGTTTAAATTGTTTTAATACCATTATTTTTGTTTAAAAATGTTACTATCCAACTGGGATTGTCCTCACTGCGACTCGTCATCACCAGTATACAGAGAGCCATTACAAGTATGTACGTAGGGAGGTCCAGTTGTTTTAAAAATAAAGAGAGCTATTTAAAAGTGTCACGTCTTCCCTTGGACTTGTGGACTTGTGGACATGTGGGCTCTTGGAAATAGTCGCTAGCTATTGTTTACTAAATATTTGTGTGATTTTCTTAAAATATTGCCAGACGACCGCCGCGTGTAGGTAGTGGGTAGGGGGGACGGGAAGGGGGGAGCGGGGAGAGGAGAGCTGAAACAAAACCGGAACTCTATTTTCATTTCTTATTTCAATGCGAAGTGAATGTTATGAAATATTTGCTCTGTGCGATGTGATATCCGTTTCCGTCGTATTACCTGCCTCGTGTACCTCGTGGAAGATATTGTCTTTATGAGTACAAATAACTGGTTTATTTTTTCCGGTAAAAGTTAAGAAAGTAATTGTTGTTCGAACTTATATTTTGTCATATATATCTTATATAAAACGCTATATTTTATCATACATGATTCGTTATTCTACTTTTTCTCGCAAAATTGAGTATGTGACAAACATCAATCAAACGAATGTACGTATGTATAAGTATATAATTCATTGGAGATCGATAAGTGCACATTTTTTTTATCTATGTACTACGCTGTACGCATTTTAGAATCTTTAGTTCAAGGAAAGAGGACCAAAAATAAAATCACCTTTCTCTATTCATTTTTTATTCGTACAATGCCGCACATTATTAACAAAAACACACATAAATAAAAAATATTGAAAATATAATGAAAACATTTGTAGATCAATCAAACTAAATCATCATGTTTAAGAAAGAAGACAACTCCTAACATTGCTACATATTTTATCAATATTAAAGTAACAAAATAATAAGGAAATACTAAAATGTCTATTTCTTGAGTAAATGTATGGAGCTAGTTCCTCGAGAAGTATACGAAGGAACACATCTCCTCTCCGATATCAAGAATGGGCATGTATCAAAGTCAGCTGTGTGTGAGCATACTGTGGATAAACCCAGCCACTACATTAGGTTTGATAAACCCCAAATCCTCGCTAAGGAAAACAGATACATTCCTAGAATGATCCGCGAGGCTATTGAAATACAAAAACATCCTAATTTCCATAGAGAGGATGGCTGGAAACTTTCTACCACACAGGACCCACTCATAAGATCATTGAAGTCTCAAACCCACCATACCAGAGGGCAAGATACTATCAGCTCATTCTGCAGGAATCCAGGGCAGTACGCGAGGCAATTAAGAAATCATTGGCGGTAGTTTGATATAATAATTATGTCAACTGACAGACGAATGCCACCTCAGTCTACCCGTGACCACGGACTACTGCAAAGTGTTCGAAACGTCGGGTTTCCAAAATGTATAATACCAAATATACGCGATTAATCCGGTTGAAATAGTTTCATTTAAAATGTGTAATAATCGTGGAAATCAAAGAACTTATTATGAGAATATATTTGTTAACACACTATTCTACGCTGTTCGTCCGCATTTGATGCTTGGCGGAACTCATCGCAACAAGAAGAAAATATGAAATATTTCATCTTCTCGAGTGGGAATCGAACCCACCACCATCGCCTCTACAATCGCACGCTTGTGCCGCTGCGCCACGATTGGCCTGGAATAATGTAAGGTATTTCAAGATTTAAAATAAATCAAACGTATTTTTTTTCTCCATTTTTATAGCATTAAACAACGTGCCGTATTGACACTAATCAATTAAACCCTCCGAGCGTGTTGTTTCAGCGCTCTCGTTCAGCGCGGACGCGCGTGTGATGAATGCTCATCGAGAGGAGTCAGTGACTGGCGGAGTGCCGGAGAGACGGAGAGAAGGAGAGACGGAGAGAAGGAAAGACGGAGTTAGATGTGGCTAGCCACTCGAAATGTGGGGAAACTAATAATATTTTTATTTTTTAAGGCAAAACTCTTAAACTACTAAGAATGAAATCTATATTTGGGTATTTTTTTTTACTTATAGCAATTATAAAAATAACAAAAATATTTTCAAACATGATTTTCACAAGAATTTTGCTATTTTTGTATCGTTATAACATTGTGTCATTTGTTAAAAAAACAATATTAGCTTGTAGTCGAAGTAGTTTCGTATTCAGTCTCCGCCGTATATTAGAAAGCTAATTTCAGCGGATCAGAGAGGCCTCGTTGGTCCTCGTCTGTACGCGATGTTAGCGGCCGTTTATAAAAATGCACGTCGTCGCGAAACTTTCTAAATTCGTTCGTGCGCCGTCCCCGGGCCCCCCGGGCCCCCCTGCCCCCCCCTGGCCCCCCTGCCTCGTACGATACACACAGATCCTACTATACATATTTATGGGGTATTCTGTATCAGCAATGGTGCGTGCTCTAACGCACGCAACTCTTTAGAATTACTTACCTCGTTTGGTGCGTCGGTCGTTAGCGTTACACCAGACTGGCGTTTTGAATGGTTTTAAGCCAATCTCGTTTATTATGCTTTCCATTAAATTTTTTAATTGTTTTTATGAGTTCTACGTATCATATAGGTACGGCACTCGGGTTTTGTAAGTCCTAAATATAGAGTTGTTATTATTGTCTCCATCGTATACTGTATATAACTCTGATATAACAGCTGACACTTGCATTCATCAGTTATGTATTTAGGCTGTTGCTTTATTTATTTAATGACATTCACAGCGGAACTGGACAGTGTTATATAGATAATGTTTTCTTTTAAACACATCAACAGGCTGTTGTAATTCGACGCAGCTAAGAAACACTCAATAGCGCATTCATCAGCACGAACAATGTCCTCGTTCCCTGAATAAACTCTACTCTTTATCGACGCATACCAATTGGAACTCGTACGTGGTTAAATATTGGCTAAGACTTTTCGTTACCGATGTTCATGATGTATCATATTCCAAATGTAATATATCTTTTGTATTACAGTCATTTTTGTTAGATATTAAATACATAAATATTTTGCATAATATCTTAACTTAATTCTAACGTCTTGTATTCGAATGAGCTGAACTTTGCTTATTGTAATTATTATGTACATATATATATATATATATATATATATATATATATATATATATACCTCTATTTGCTGAAATATCAAAAATTTGCATATCAATACCAACCAGCTCTACCACAAGCGGTCCGTGGCTCTCTTCAAGCACGGCCGGACGGACAGTCAGCGGCGACCGACGACGCAGAGCGAATATAATCTGAGTAATTAGAATTCTGAATCAAGACTCTTGTAAATTCTATTTAACGTGACATCTTTGCGAAATTTTGTGGAGTTTGTTGATACAATTTAAATTTAAATTGTTACTAAACTAAATAAATTTTCGATATTATTACAGTTTAATATAACAGCTTAATCGTTTTTAAGTTGGATCATTGTTTGTATTGGAAGAGACACATATTGTAAGGGAGGTTTAGTTTCTTTGGCATTGCAGTCTGCTTAATGTGTGTAATAGACCTAACTCCTGACTCAATATCCATTTTGCATTTTTTTCTTTTTAAACAACTTAAATTTTGTCTTCGGTTTAATGTTCCTGAGTTATTCAATTAATCATCGAACCGACAAGCCATTATTTAACTGGTAAGCGAAAGGTTACTTTTGATCGTAATATTTTAGCCTAAAAGAATTGGAACGTATAGGATGGATATATAAGAGTCTCAATTATATTTTTTTGCGTGTTTATTAAAAATATTACTAAAAGTATAGATGATATGTGCAAATCACTTGTCTATCTGACATCTACAGAAACTCTACTAATTTAGGGATTAGCTACCTAGGATTTTATTGAGTAATATAAAAGAATATTATTATTATTAATTAATAATTCTTAGTAAAAGAGATAACAAATACTAATTAATCAATATAAGCTGCAAGTTTATATAATATTCGGTCATATCCTGCGATATACAGAATCAGTTTAAGAATCTATAATATAAAATGTTGAGTGACTTTGAACTACAATTCTGATCATTAAAACCAAAAAGTGGTAATTGTAAATATTATTATTAACATTTTCTAATACAAAACAAGTATAATTACAAAAACATTTAAGAAAAATCTTTGAATATATGGCAAATAAATTATTTTTATATTCTATCTCGCTATTTTTGAAATCAGTCAAACAAAATAAATAGTCATAAAAGGTGATTAAGCCGACAGTTGTGTAGGCTGTGGCGCGAGGCATGTTTTATGGCCATGTTAGTTGTTTCGGAGTGGGCGAATCGAAATGTCTTAAGAAAGTAATTTACGATGTTAAATTAGAATATTGCTAATAATACCTGTATTCATATATAAAATAATATTAATAAAAACCACTTTTAATAAATTACAGACTTTAGAAATGCGAGAATATTAATATCTCGAAACTCCTAAATCGATTTTGATGAAACTTGGACTGTTCGAATTATAACAATGTCCACTAGCACATGTTAAATTGATAATCTGTTTTTTGACATAGCTTCATAGCTTCACGCTGTATCCCGCACACAGCAGAGTAGGCAGAGGGAACCTAGTGTTAACACACTCCGTTCCCCACTTTCTGCCGAATTCTGGAGGTATTGCGTGTTGAGTGGCAGAACTCAACGCCGCGCTTTGCCTCGACACCAGAGCGAAGAAGTAAATATAAATTTAAGTAAATATTTCATCTGGCCTGTTTTTTTGACGTCCATTAATATTATTAAAACCATAATCTTTTAGATGTATTTATGATTTTAATATAATAAAAAGTCTACTGCGATGGCTAAAGCTGTCGTAAAACAAATGAAGTGTAGCAAATAGCAATATACATAAATTGCATCATCCTATAAATATTTGACGTCGAATACCTTCGAGTAATGGTTATATTTAAGTGGAAATAATTGCATTTTAATGGAACGCATTGTGTTTTTAATTATTTGTAATACAGAGAAATATATTATTATAAACGTTATTTATTTAGCTTGAGTTAACAGTGAGTCAGTTCAGTTAACAGCGCAGTATAACGCGCATAGCAGGGTACGCAGAGGGAACCTTGGATCCTAGTGTTCAAAGATTCTATTCCCCGTTGAGAGTATCTCAATAAGGAATGGAATCTTTGAATGAATTCTTTCCGATCGGTGATTCTTCCGCCGAATTCTTAAGGTATTGCGTGTTGAGTGGCGGAACTCAATGCGCTTTGCATCGAAGAAATGAAAATATTAAACATATAATTTTCTCGAGTGTAAATCGAACACAGGACCTAAGACCTTTCGCGCCACGACTGACCCTATACGGTATTGCAACATGATTTCTATGCATTATCATTATTAATATGCATTTTCTATTTTTAAGAGAAATATAATATAATATATGCATCTTAATTGTTAACAACCTCATAAAGACAGCAAATTAATATTAATGTGCAATCTATGAAACGTAACTGCGCTTAATTTATTCCTCCAGCGAGGTATTATCAAATATGGTAATAACATACATACATACATACATAAATACACACATACACATATATATATATATATATATATATATATATATATATATATATATATATACACACACCTACATACATACATAAATACACACATACACACATAAATACATACTGGTGTGCGGAGCTGATACGTATCTTTAACCGATACAGCTTTGATTGACGTAACTCCTTAATTATATTCAACATTTTTATATTCTTTTACGATAGCAAGTTTAAATTGATTCGCTGAGAATTTTACAGCTTAATTGCCTACGGTTCATTAAACGACCGATTTTGATAACTTTTGATTGACATTTTTGTAAATTAAGTTATTAAATTTTAACTGCAGAAGTAGGTACGTGACGTGTATAACGGACCTACCGGAATGTAATAAAAATTAAATTAGCTTCACGCTGTATCCCGCACACAGCAGGGTAGGCAGAGGGAACCTAGTGTTAAGACACTCCGTTCCCCACTTTCTGCCGGATTCTGGAGGCATTGCGTGTTGAGTGGCAGAATTCAACGCCGCGCTTAACCTCGACACCAGAGCGAAGAAATGGAAATATAAATTTAAGTAAATATTTCATCTCCTCGAGTGGGGATCGAACCCACAACCGGTCGGTTTTGCAGTCA
>JAATLQ010027641.1:0-16130 GCA_013421005.1 Heliconius erato x Heliconius himera | reverse complement strand
TGCGTTCGGGGGGCACTGGGCCCTGCGCTCCCGGCGCGCCCCTCTCGCCCCCTACACCCTCTGCGCCGCCGCCCCCGCCCCGCCCCCACACCCCCCACGTCCCCCACACGCCACCCTCCGCGTGGCTCGGACGCGCCGGAAAATGCGTGCCAGTTTTCCCGTCTGCAATTGCCGATTGTCCGTATTGATTATGACGTCTTCATTTATATTTACGTTGTTATGACAAAGGGATGATGGAGGATGCGCCTCTTACGAGTATATGTAATAAGGTAGCGTGCTTGAGAATATCTTATTGATGTAACGAATGAGTGTATGTTGTTATATTACACTACTTACATCTACGTAAAACAACTTTTGTCTTTGACATATATCAATGGTTAAGCGTTACAAAACTTACCTTACTTATAATATTAGGCGGAATTTAAGAAAAACTCTTTAGTAGAATAATATTCTCTAATAATCACAATATATAGAAAATCTACATATACAGATATAACTCGTACCTATAGCCTAAATGTATTTGAAATGTTTTAAATAGCTACATATAAATTCAATATCACCGTCGATAGAAACATTCCAGCAAATGTTACCGATTCGAAAGTTACTTGGTACTTCCCTTGTTATATGAGCTATAGCGTAGCTTTGATGTGCTCTATACGAAATCATGAATACTACCTAGTTTTTCTATTTGTTTGAATAAGATATTACTAAATTAAAATTGAAATATTTTGATGTCAACTTATAAAAAGTTTTTCATTAATTAATTATTTAAAATAAAGGAGTATTTATAACATTTTCAAAATATTAAATCTTATTGTATTATGTCATGCTTGAAAACATATGTCAAACTGAAGAAGGGTATTTTTTAAAATATAAAAATAAAATAATTTTCTAATAACTTAGACTACTAACAAAGTATTAAATGTCGATCATTTCCTCTGACTCCGGTGCTGAACACCATTCATACTCAGAAAGGACATTAGCTATTATCAAGCCGGAAGCTTATGAAAACGCCGAAGATATTGAGAATCATATAAAGGATAATGGTTTTATAATTCTAGCTGTTAGTATTACTTGATTTAACAGTATTATTAAAAAATATGAAAAATGCTCACACGAAATCTATAAACTACTTACAAATATTTGTTGTTCCTATATAAGAGCTCACGATTAGTAAAAAATTGTATGTAATTTCTAATCGATATGTATTTAAGAAAACTAAAAGTATCTTAGATTCCAACTATCTAGGATTTTAAATACATTGTATACATATCCTTAATAACATTTTCTTTGATATATGACGACGAATTTGCTTATTTTTATTGCATATTATTTAGTTTATATTCTGCACTATATAATTACAATTGTTCTTCCTCGACAATTTGTCTAAATGATCGAAACCTAACGGTTTGCCTATTTTGTTAAATGCAAGAGATAAAAAGCTTTGCCTTTTTTGCTAAATACAAGAGATAAAGAGAAAAAAAAGATAAATTTTATATCATTTATTGTATATTAATCCGTATTGTAGTCCCCAGTAACGTCTAGGTTCACTTTGATATCAAAATGCACACGTACATTACGAATGTGTGTGAATAGCCTAGTGGCCGTGGCATTGCGTAGCTATTCTGAGGTAGAGAAATATATGGGCGGGCGGGTGGCACCTCCACGTTGGTTCGGAGAAACTAAGTATTTATTGTGAAATTATATATTTATTTTTTTATAAATCGGCGTACAAGTATGATGAATATATTGATCTTTAGTGCATTTAATGTAATTAAATTATTTTAATGAAATCACGACGTTAATATTCAAGAAAAAATTGTTAACGGACCTCTTTCTCTCTCTCTCTCTCTCTCTCTCTCTCTCTCTCTCTCTCTCTCTATTCTCTATTCTCTATCCCTATAAGTAAATTTAAAACTTTATTAATTTCATAATTTTATATAAGGTTGTAAATTTCCTCATATTTGTCACACACAAACCAAAAGTAGAATACGAGACTTCACCAAAAACGATTGTAAAGCTAAAAATAATCGAATACATTTATCTACGAAATGGCTTTTTTGTCGTTCCATTAAAATGTGTCATAAAGTACAAATAGCGCTTTGAAATGACTGTTTATTAGAATTTGAATAATAAACGACAAGTAATAGCTGTTGTTATTGTGAACATATATTTGAAAACATTATTATCTTATCTTATATTGATGTGTTATTGAATATCGATTAACTTTAACGAATTTTTATAGAGTTCCGTAACTTAAAAGGTAAAAACGAAACCCTTATGGGATACCTTTGTCACCCGTCTGTCCGTCTGTCAAAACAATTTATCTCGAGATCGCGTGAAGGTATCAAGCTGGAATTAATATCAAATTTTTAGGTCTATAGTCCCTTGGAGCACAGATAAAATCAAGTTTCTAAGTCAACGCAATTAAAATATACGAGGATTTAAATGCATCGTTTTTACTGCATTTTGTGTGAAATTCGCCGTGTTATGGAATTTGTAAGGAAAAAGTCCAAAAAGTTAAAATTTATATGTATTTTCTAACATTTCATACCAATTGAGTACTAACGAATGACCCAAAGACTTATGTATTTCAATTAATTACTTTATTCACCGCGTAGTCATTATTAAATTACCTTTATTAAAACAACTTACTTCACACAAACTAACTAAATTCATATAAAATGAGCCTACCTGTGCCTACGGGAGTATGCACTCATGCAAGTTTAAGTTTTATAAGTTGTACTTCCCGTTGACCTACATACCTGAAGTTGATACAGAACCTTCGGTGGGAGAGGCCGACTCGCTCTTGACTGATTTTTGTTATTGCCATATGTCCTTTAAAATGCGCATCTACCGCGATAGGCAGATAAAATTACTTTAAATATTCTGTTTTATGCATTTCTCGATTTGACTATCTCAAAGAAAACCTATTTTATATAGTCAAGTGAACTAATAGCACCTACGCTTATACAGTCAAATATATTACAAGCGGAGCACGCAATGCATATAAATTAAAAACAAACCTAATATAAAATTACATCAATGTTGTTAGAAACATCATTTGTTTTGCAGTTATGTTGCTACTTATAGAATCTCCACTAACATATATAATCTCACATATTTAGAAACGTTAAACACGTTAGTTGCGGGTTTGACCACCTGTTTGGGGGTGAATAAATTCTTTTCGTTTTCCCGCACTGATAAGACAAAGTGCGCCGTTGAATTCCGACACTCAATATGGAATGTCTTAATGCTAACAATAAATAGAATGTCTTGACATTAGATTGTTTCCGCCTAATATCACAATATTGTATCACAATACTTTTAAGTTACATAGACATGTTAAAATAGAAAAAAATGTTTTACAATATTCCATAGTTTAATTTCGAAATTCACTACACGTTTTTGAAGATATCAAATGTGACCATACAAAGGGTTGCAATGTCCGCGTAGTGGCCGGCGGCGACGTTGCTAGGCGGGGGTTGCGTATGCAAAATAGAGTCGAGAGTGAGGGCGCGTTCGTTATCCCGCGTCGAATCAAACCCTCGAAAACTTAGGGTTAGCACTTTGCTTCATAATTATTATTTTTTTATTTTATTTTAAATAATGTATTTTTATTAAAAAATACATATTATATTTTTTTAATTTATTTTATCGGCAAGATATTCCATTAAACATATACATTACACATTATATGAGATATAGTATTCTTACTATTGCTAATTATAATTAAGTTCTTTCAATTGAAGAATATTTTTGTATTTTTTAATAATTTTTTTTTTATATTGAATTCCATTCATTCATATAAGTATATAATATAACTTTAATATCAATTGTATGTCACCCCTGCTGCTGCTGCTTACATCTCGAACGCCCCAGCTTCGTGTGGTCACTGCTGCTATCTATGGCTTCCATATATAAAAAAGTAATTACATATTCCTATTGACGTTTCGAGTGGGGTTGTCCACGACAAGTTCACATATTAATTACAAATTTCTATTCAATAAATATATGTCAAAGTTAAATCTAAAGATACTATGTTTTTTTATGCTGCATTTTTATACTATTACATAAAAAATAGTAAATTTCAAAATACACTATTTGAAAAAGCATTTAAAGAAAAAGGTTTATTTAATTAGTAAATTAAATTGTTTTACGTACTAAAAAAAAGCGAAAAACTCTAACTAAAAAGAGATTCTTAACTCTACTATAATAATAAAATGTTATATAAATAAAAATAGGGCTACATCTATTTAATATTGCGTATATTTGAAATATTAACTTATAATAAATTATAAAAAGCGTATTCACGGGAACTGCGTGACTTATCACAGCGGATCTGTTATTTGTAGTATAATTCTAGGAGCATTGGATCGATGTAATCATTGGACGTAGTGAGTCATTAGGTGAGCTTATAAGTAGTTTATTGCGATATAACACGATAGGTGCGTCATAAAACTTGTATCGCCTGTGGTTATTTGGCCTCGTTCAGTAATAAGCTAAATAATTGAGTGTTTTCTCACATTTATTGAACTAAACTTATGTTCTACTAGAGACGTAAACGCGGCTTCGCTTAAACTTATTTTTATATTGTAGCCAGAGGACAGGTATTTTATTAAGTATATTTATTTTTTACAGAAAGTATCCTATGTCCTTTCTCATACCTCTAGGAATATGTACATATTTATACAAAGTTTCAGGATAACCGGTTGAGTAGTTTTGGTGTGAGGTCATAACAAACAAACATACAGTTACATTAGTATGATATATTTAATAATAAATATTATTTTATAATATATTTAATATTAGTATGATACGTATATAATTTTTTGTAATTTTCACTTTTTTATTTTGTCAATATTACTAAAAATTTCATCCCCAGGTACAGTTCACGAGGCTTAAGCTGAGCTTTGCATTTGTGTGTGTGGACACTAGAAGTACACTCGACTTTGTTTTATCAAATAAAATTTATTATTCGAGATCAATAAAAGGATTAAAACATAAAAAATATCAATAATTTACACCTATATGAAGTATAATAAAAATTAACTGTGATAAACAGAAATTCGCATCCCCAGTCATAAAATTAAAATCGTTCGTGGGCCACTGGTTGGGAATCAGTTATATATATGAACACTCACACAAATACAAAGCTCAGATAAGACTTCGGACTGTGTAACAATGTGTGACGATCCTTAGAGACGTGAGGTTCTTCTAACGCCGGAGCAAGCTGCCGAGCTATATAGAGGACACTATGGAAGACAGCATTTCCCTCATCTCGTGGCGCACATGTCGAGCGGGCCTATTATAGCGTTAGTCCTGGCTGCAAGAAATTGCATACCAAAATGGCGTACGTTGATGGGTCCAGCGAGGTAATTACTTTTATATGTAATATCTCTATCTATCCTATTCTAATGGATTTACAAATAAAATTAATTAATTTTTAATAATCTTAGTCTCTTGTCAAAGGGATCTGAGTCATCTTAGCCTTAAAAGGAGTTAATGTGAATTCGTTGATGTCGTTTAATATACAAAAAAAAAATATGACATATTTGCAGATGTATGTTTTAGTTTGTTTTCGTTTTCTCTACACATAGGTACCTATATAGGATAGGTCACAATTATCCCATTATTCAGCCATGAATTTATAATGTAACGTAAAAGGCTTACGATCCCTTCGCCGCTCGAGAATTGTTTATTTCAATTTGTAATTAATATAACTTTTCGTTTCTATTTATTTTTTATATTTAACTGTCCTTGACTATACCAAAATGTACAGGAAATGCGTGAAAGTAAAAAAAATATGAATATAATTTAAAAAAAATTAATCAGCTTCACGCTGTATATCGCACACTGCAGGGTAGACAAAACGAACCTAATATTAAGACACTCCGTTCCCCACTTTCCGCCGAATTTTGGGGGCATTGCGTGTTGAGTGGCGGAAGTCAACGCCACGCTTCTGCCTCGACACCAACGCGAAAAAATGGAAATAATAATTTAAATATTTCTCTTCCTCGAATGGGGATCGAACCCACAACCAGTCGCGTTTACAATTTACAACACCTTGTGCCCCTGGGCCAGGACTGTCCTCTGTGTCAATGAATGTAAAAAATATTATTTATTTATTTGTTACGCACTGTTGTAGAGTTGTGGAAGCTCAAGCGTACTGGCCGGACAGCCTACGAGCGTGCTACGGGCGACGCACGAATTACAGCGAGTACTTCAACGCCTTGCACGGGAGCGAGAATCACGCAGAAGCCTTACGAGAAATACATTTTTTCTTTCCAAATAGTACGTTAATATTTTTTTATATACATTTACATATTTTTATTCAATTGCTGGTCTTTAACATCCTTATCAGAAATAGAATACAGCAATTTTTAAAAAAAGGTCCCTATCAATATTTAAGTATTACCTATATTGAAAATATTTTATATTATTAAGAAAATAGATAATACCTATTTTCTGTATTTGATTAAATGTTTTGGATAATATTAGTAATTTCTCTGGGGTATATGTATAGTTTATGCATGTTGAAAATCAAAAGGGTGAGGGATAACGGATAACCCCCTAAGCATTTATAAAATCTTTAAATTTTAATATGCCCCTGCTAAAAACATGTGACGCGATTTGAAATTTCGTATAGTACCTTACAAATATGATCATCACTATACAAGTATGGTAGTACATTATACATATTTTTATCTATCTAGTTTTTAAAAACGCACAGTATAGAGAAGTTTGTTTTATCAACTTTTTATCTAAGAATACTTATATAAATAAGGTAAGGATGCGAAGCAAAATAACCAAATTTAGTGAATAATTAATTCATATTTCACAGTGATAGTGGGACCGATGCTCCGTCAGTGGCAAATTGGTGACTATATACAAAAGCACGTAGCGCCTACACTCTCGCCAGCGCTCACCGCCCTGGCTCACGAACGACCGGCGGAACCGCTACTGTGGCTTGCAGACTACTTAAAACGTCACAATCCCAACGAACCCGAATTAGCTCCTCAGCTCCAGGAAATGATAGATGAAGAAAAATGTCATACCCCGCCGCCTTCTCACTGATGAAAATCACATTTAATGAAATTAAGTAGTTTTGTTGATTTTCTTTACTTTTTAAAATCACCATTATATCGTCGTGTTCATGAAATTTATAGAAATAAAAAAAATATAGTAGCACAAGTTTTTTTTTTAATTTAATATGCAAAACACATTTGAATACTGCTTGATGTCAATTTCTTTAAAAACAGTAAGTCATTCAGCATTTGTGAATTTACAGCTTGTCTCTAGTAGATAATAAACAGGCTTATATACAAGAAAGTATGTTTATTTCATGACCAAAATTGTGCTACTCTTTTTTTATCTTTTGTATGTACCTACTTGGGAGCCCCACAGTCATTTGAAATTTATATTTTTATTTAAATGTGTAACAAAATTTAGGTGAAGGTATTTAAAAATAAAACAACAATTCCCCAATTTCATTTATTAGTTACAAAAGTATTTCTATCACAGGCTAACATGTAAGAATAGTATAAACATTTTTTTTACTTATTATGATAATCATAGTTCAGAAAAAATCGGTTGTAAATCAACAATCAGTCATTTAATAAGCGAAAAAAAATTAGAACGAGTGGAATCGTATCATCTACCTACGTATTTTTTTTAAAACTAAAAGAAAAATTTATAATGAAACATAAAATAAAAAAAAATAAAAGATATATTTATTTATGTAACCACATAGGGATGCAAGACTTATTAACTAAAACAATTTTAGCTTAAAATAATCACAAATGAAAAAAATATACTAGAATTCTAATAAGTGAAAGGAAAAACATTTGGTAAAAATCATGACTTAACTAAATGAAGAGATTACGAATAAAATTGCTTAATTACGGAGCAGTACCTGTAAAAAAATATAAATGTTATTCTATTTTTATTTAATATGAGCATATGTATTATTAGATTTCATTTCTGATAAAATATCCAACTCAACTTTAATTAATAAAATGTCCGTTTTAACCGACTCTAAAAAAGAGGAGGATGTAAAAGTCCTTTTATATTTTTTTGTATGTATGATTTATTTATGTATGTATACGAGTATTTATTGATTGCTCAGCCAATTATGAATGGATTTTGGAGGTTCTTGTTTTCTATGGTGGCACATTTCAGAGCTTATAAATTTTAAAGCAATTGGATAAGCACTTTTTGAAAAAAAAATAAGATAATTTAAAAAACTTAAAATTAAAAAGCACTCTCCGCTTTTTTATGATCTGGCATGACAATTCAGTTTTTGTTGCTTCTACAGATTCTACTCTACAAAATTGTACACCGATAAATCTAAATAAATGGTAGTTTGCTAACGTAAATTCAATAGGATATAAACAAAAACAAACAGTACGGTTGGGGATTCGTGGCCGAACTGAAGTTATGTTTTCTGCACTTGTGCAAACCGAGTGAATACTCGGGCAGAAAATAATCAAAAATCAGTAAAATAATCTGCACACTGCACAGTCATCAGCTTCAGGGCGGCCACGACTCGTCGACTACATGTAACACGTACGTAGTGGCTCAGGGCGCGCGCATGCGCGGCGCGGCGGCGTCGGTGACGGCGCACAGGCCTATCTTCTTGCAGACGTCCTTGGTGCCGAACTCCTCGATCAGGCGGATCACTCCCTCGCCGTATATCTCCAGCATTGTGTGACACTGTATTTGTATCATATAAACTTGTATAAATGTGTGTACAAATATATATATATATATATATATATATATATATATATATATATATATATATATATATATATATATATATATATATATATATATATATATATATATATATATATATATATATATATATATATATATATATGTTTTATAATGTTCAATTTTTTTTAAGCTTTTGTGAAAACAGAAATTGAGTTAATTCCATATTTCATTTTATACTCATAATGAATGAACGCAATGTTTGTATTATAGTTAAACAAAATTTCCTTATGTCCTATTAAGCTATCTTTCGCACATAGTATTGCTCTATTTTTATTTATTTTTTATATATTAAAGACATTATATCTCTTACGATATTATTGAGATAAATAAAAATAATAAAAAGAAATATATATAAATGTTTACCCGATTGTAGTATTTAGAGGGCAAAGCTGAGCATGCCTTTTCTACGATATGCACGATATTTCTGTCGACTTTGTCATTGTTGAGCACTTTCTTAAGAGCCATCACTACCGTCTCGCATACTGCGCAGTCCAAAATCTCTTCTGCTGAGAAACAATTATTACAATTACAATAATAATGCAATTAATTAATAAATGAAACCAGCCAAAATAAATATTTATTTAAATTTATATTTTCATTTCTTGCTCCGGCGTTGTGTTCCGCCATTCAACCTGCAATGCCTCCAGAATTTGGCGGGAAAAAGGGAACAAAGTGTGTTAACACTAGGTTCCCTCTACACACCCTGCTGTGCACGGGATACAGCGTGAAGGTGATTTATATTTGAAATTAATAAATATAGAAGAGATGAACCTCTAAGAGTGTCCAAGGTGGCGCCGCACAGTTTGAGCTCGCGGCACACCTCGTCGGGGTTGAGCTCCTGGGCGAGCAGGCTGATGACGAGGTCCGCGTACTTCTCCACGAACTGGTCGCAGTCGGGGCGGACCGACTTCGGCATGTGTTTACATACACCGTGCACGATTTTTTTGATTTCATCCTGTAATATAAAGTTATATATCTTATATAATTCATACAAATATATTTAGTTGCCGCACAACACTAGCTTTCAACTTTTTGTTGGGAGAGTGGGGAACGGAGTTTTTTTAGCACTAGGTTCCCTCTGCCTATCATAAAAAACAAAAATATACTTACATCATTGTGTTTATCCTTGATTTGGTCATCAATCTCTTTGAGTACAAATTCGCATATGACGCAAATAGTTTTCTGCTTTGTATTAACTGAGCGGCCATTGACTGTATTGTCTGGGATCTCGTTTGTAGCTACAACAACAGATTACATAAATAAATATTACGGTCAATCGAGAACTAGATTTAGTCATTTATAAAGAAGTTACAATATTTTAAATATAATGTCGAAATTCAATTTCAAACAATGTTATTTATCTCAAGCAAATAAATAAAATTGTTTATTTAAAGTCGTAAAGTGTGAAACATTACATTACACAAAACTGACGTGATTTCAAATCTTATGTAAAATCAAAAAATAAAAAAACCAAAAAATATATATTCCGTACCAATGTCACCGTCACCATTTTCCAACATCGATTTGGGTAGCATCGGTCGCCGTCTGTTATTCCTATCGCCCCTTAATATTGGACTATTGTGGAATTTATCTATGGACGAATGGCCTACGGTATGCTGGTTGGTTTTCTCAGTACTAAGAGACAATGGATCAACGTGTTTTTTATCGTCTTTGCAAAGTTTAAGGTATACACAAATTTCCTGAGCGTTGAGATCGGCTACCAGCATTTCTACCAATTGGTTGGTGTAATTGTCCACGAAATCGACGCATTCAGTGCGCAGTTTGGCGGACAGGTGGTTGCACAGTCCGTCTAATGCTTTACGGATACTTTCCTGTGTAGAACATTTCTGATTATATTATAACTCATATAGGGTGAAACATTAATTAATTATATGTAAATTTTTAGAATAAAAAAACAGCGAACAATTTAATTACCGAACTATATAATATAAAAAAATAAGAACCAAATTTAATGACATATATAACCTTGGTGCTTGTTTATAAATATCAATTTATTCTTAAATACATGAAAATTTTTTCATAGTTTATTTTT
Source organism: Heliconius erato x Heliconius himera (assembly GCA_013421005.1). Classification (NCBI taxonomy): domain Eukaryota; kingdom Metazoa; phylum Arthropoda; class Insecta; order Lepidoptera; family Nymphalidae; genus Heliconius; species Heliconius erato x Heliconius himera. The sequence continues at coordinate 5,296 of JAATLQ010027641.1, read as the reverse complement.
TATTTCTAATGTAATATGAAGTCACGCACATAAATAAAATTAATAAAATATATACAATACCTCACTGCGATTATTTTTCAGCATGGTTTCAAGTTGCTCTACAGCAAACAGACAAAGGGGGCAGTTGGATTTCTCTGCGTTTATATCAACACGACGTACTTCCTCGGTTTTAGGACACAAGTCCAGAGCTGGACATACCTGGTGAGAACATTTTATAATTATATAAACAATACGAAACCAATTTTTAAATGTGTTTGTAACATATAAGGTTATCATTTCTATTTAATGGGTGAAAACGCAAAAAATTTTAAAAATTTCAAAATACTTTTTTCCATTTCCAAAAAAATTTTTTTTTTTTCAATTTAGGAAAAGAGAGAAATTAAGTGACTTTCGAATCAATTCAAAAATCACACAATTTTAGATTATATATCTATAATAAATTTAATTTTAAAGCAACGTAACCTACAATTAATAAATTAATCTTCCTAATGTTCATATAATTGATTCACACCGACTTCGTAAAGGACTAGATCTGAAGTGTAACTAAAAAGGCAAGGCGAGACTCACGCTGGCCGGGTCGATCTCCTGCACGAGCAGCGCGATGACGGCGGGCCCGTACTGCGACACGAACTGGCGGCACTGGTCGTCGATGGACGCCGGCAGCACGTCGCACGCCTCCTCCACCGCCTTCTTGATGGCCTCCTGACACGACACAAATATTTTCATAAAATAAAAACAATGATTTTGGCTTGGTTTGCTTGCCTTGAGATACTCCGTTCCCTACTTGATATTTCTGTTGACTTTTTGTCTCTTTTACTCAATAAAACTTTTATACTCAATAAAAATTTATGTACTTTCCAAAACAATTAAACCAGTTGTTCCGAAGATTGTAGCATTTAACTAAATAAATATTTTTGAAATAAAAATTCCCTACATAGTAATTGAAGCAATTATCATATACACATTCACTTTGTCTCAAAATTAAAATAAGGTACAATGGGACGTCAATTATATAAACAATTGGTGGACATAAGTTTTCAGATCCATTTTTTCAGATAATCGAAGGGCATCTGTACAACCAAAAAAAAATTAAAACTATATTTTCATACAACATTATATATTTGATAAAAATGGGAATTAAAGATAGTGTAGATTTAAAATTAAACACATTACGTCTAAAAATATCAAAAATATATCTCTATTTGTCTATTATTATTGAACTAATTATATGTTATTATACTAAAATTTAGGCACATTTAGCAACAACAAACATAAGGGATAAGAATGTGGCGTTCGGATAAATGGTCGTTCGGGTGATCTACTTTCGGTTAATTGAAGCTGTCTTGTACAATACGGTTGACAAATTATGGCTGCCCTGAACTTAGCTGTAGATGGGTGCGAATACTTGATTTTAGGATTTTTCTTACTTTAGATTATTATCTTCCCAGAACAGTGTGCAATAGTTCAGAAAAACTAAGTTCAGGCTCGACGATCACACTGTACTAGGAGAGTATGTGTAAGTATCTCACCTCCGTGTTGTCGTCGCTGAGCTCCACCTGTATGTAGTGCAGGAAGTACTGGCAGAAGGAGCACACGGCGTCGGAGCGCGGCGCGGACACGAACATCCTCTCTATGGGCAACACGGGGACCTGGCTCGCTTCAGTGCCCAATATTTGTACGTTCTCATGTTTCTTTGCTTGGGTGTTCTGAAAATAAAAATAATAAATGCTGACTATGAACTTTATTTGTCATACACATTACAAATAACAATATTCTCCAAAATTTCACTTTAATATTGGTTTTTTCAAGAATTTTTAAAATGAAAACTAAAAATAACATACCAAAATATTATGTTATTTTACAATACACAAACCCCTAAGTGCCATCAAAAACCCGGTGTTGAGTTCCGCCACTCAAGACGCAATGCCTCGACAAAATTTAAATTGGCGGGAAGTGGCGAACGGAGTGTCTGCCTACGCTGTTATATGCGGGATACAGTGTGAAACTAAAAAAACAACATTACACATTTGTATAATATAATTTACCTCTGTAATGTAGCTATTGGCTTCATCTTGACCAATAAGTTCGGTTGACATTTTAACAGCTTTCACAGCCAACTCCTTAGGGATGAGAGGTGCAATGGTTACTTCAGTTTTGTTAGTGCAGATTCCAATCAAACTGCATAATTCTGCACCTTTTAATTCCGATACTAAGAAGTTATAGATTGTTGAAGAATATTGCTCGACGAGATGGAGACATTCGGATTTGAATTCGCCCGTTTGCTTGCATAAACCTATCAGATATAAAATTATTGTTATATGATAAGGTTTTATAAATAACTTATTATTTCCTGCGGCTTCACTCCCAACGTTAAGTGAAAATTAGTGAGATTTGTATGTTCCAAGTGCCCAAGGCAACAAGTTAGCCGGAGATACAGTGTGTTACATTGAAAATACTAGGATGGTGTAAGATATAGTATAAGCCTATATGGTATAACTTTCCTTGATCAATCGGCTATACAACACAAAAATATTTTATCAGTGCAAAGCAATAGTTCTTGATAATAGTGCGTTCAATGAAATAAACTCTACAGCTTTAATATATTAATATAAACGTTTTGTTAGTAGTCATGAGTGGCGTAATAGAAATGTGTGGATATTGTCATCTACTACTGTCTGTACATGGAAAATATGTAAGAAAAAATATTATAGTGGCTTTCATCAAAGTAGCAGTAGGGCTCAAAACAATGATTTTTGAAATTTTTGTTTGTCAGTGGTGACAGACAGACACCATTATTATATTTATATTTTGGTGAAGTTAACTTAATATTAATTGTTTGTCTTATTTTAAGTGGTTCATAAATAAGAAAGTAATAAAATAATATTTTTCCATATAGACAAAGCCACACACAGGGATAAATAGTTTTAATTATAGTTTCAATAAAAAATCAAATTACTAACATATTAAAAGACCTACGCCTTTTGAAGTATATGTAAAAAAATCTTTCTGAAGTATGTATATGTAAAAAAAATAAAAGTCAAACTTACCAACGAGTACTTTGTGAAACTCTAATTCCGTGGTATTCGCTATAAGCGTGTCGCGCAAGTGTTGGATCACTTGTTCGCAGAATTCACATGGAATGTCACTAAAACGTAAAAAAGTATTGTATAGCTTTACGCTTTATCTCCCAAAATAGCAGGTGAAACAGAGTGAACCTGGTGTTAAGTCACTCCGTTCAGTCACAAAATCACAACTTTAACTACAGTCACAAAATTATATGAACCAGCAACAGATGGAAGTTTAAATGCATTTAGACACAAAGCGACCGACGTCATTACGGCGCAGTGGGACCGTTCGAGCGAAAGTATGGTGTGGAGAATGGAGTGTACTCCCACTAGGTTGTTCTGCTAACCTCTGATGTTTGCGTTATACAGCTGTTTTACATAGGAGTATTGCTCTAATTTCAATTTATTAAATGTTTAATTTTTTTGCATATAAAAATAAAAAGTCTTGATAAATTAAAATATTTAAATGTTTTTTGTGCATTCTGGGTTTTAACCTTTGACTAGCAATGTTAATATTACTGTTTCTGATTATTATATTTTGTTAACTATATTGTTTGATAATATTTGTTTCTTGTAAAGTTAGTTATAGTAAAAAATTAAAAATCAGCTTCACGTTGTATCCAGCACACAGCAGGGTAGGCAGAGGGGAACCTAGTGTTAAGACACTCCATTCTTCACTTTCCGCCAAATTCTCAAGTCATTGCGGATTGAGTGGCGGAATTCAACGCCGCGCATTGCCTCGACAATAAGTTATTGGTTTTAAATTATAAACTTAAACCTTTTTTGGAATACATTTATTACTTACTCAGAAGCCTTTAGATCCTTAGTTTCATCATCAAATGTGTACAAATTGTGTGAATGGTATAGATAGTTGCACTGTCCGTTGATGTGACAAATGGACTGCGGGGTCAGATCCTTCTTAAGAGCAGCTACTATGTTCTCATAGTACTTGAATACTAGCATGGAACAGGAGTCCGAGAAAGATCCCACTTTTTGGCACGCCTGAAATAAGTAACATTAATATATCATTTTAATTTGATTTCCCACATCTATGTAAATATGGCGGTTATGGGTTCAACTCCCGCTCGGAAGTATTAATTATTTTCACCTTCTCACTCCAGTAAGAAGACAAAGCGCGGCGTTGTGTTCTGCCACTCAACACACAATGTCTCAAAAATTAGTCTGTGCATGGGGAATAAAGTGTCTTAAGACTATGTTTCTTTTGCATATTCTGTTATACACCGGATACAGCGTGAATCTACAAAAATACTTTATTACCTGAAGTAATCCAACAAGGAAGTCCTCATAGCTCGTCGCATCAAAGCGCTTTCTTACAATACCGACGGATCTTTGGCAATTGGAGCAACCCTCTCTTCGTTTCAGAGCTCCATTCTGAAATTAATATTCAAATGTAACAATACATCAATTTAAAAAAAAACATGGATTTCTTTATTTTGAAATAACAATCTATTCAGAATATATAGAACAGGGTTTGTTTATAACTTTGTACTATATCGAAATATATATAAATAACCTTCTTAACATTAAATAGACATAGTTTCAATGTCGCCATATAGAAAATATTACAATTTATGAATAGACATTAGTTTTTGTATGTATTAATTATTATTATCATTTAATAAAGTACAATACAGTCATTAAAACTAATAGGTATTTTAATCTTAAGCTTAGTCTGACAAAATTTATACTAAATGCTTCTAAACTTCTCCCACTACCGTCCTATCTCTATACTTTCCTTCTTGTCAAAGGTCTTGGAGCGTATTGTTTTTCAGCAACTAAATCAATATCTGTTAGACAATCATATTTTATCCGAGTTCCAGTCTGGATTCCGTAACGGCCATAGCACAGTCACTACTTTGATCAAAGTTTGTGACGATATAAGATATAATATGGACAAACAAAATCTTACTGTCATTGCTTTGCTGGACTTTAGTAACGCCTTTAATACCGTTGATATTGATCTCTTAGTTACTGTTCTGCGATCAATAAATATCTCTCCTGAAGCCACTGAGTGGTTCAGAAGCTATTTATATGGTCGGCGACAGTACGTTCAAGCTAATGACAAGTCATCTTCCTTTTGCTCTCCTTCCGCTGGTGTTCCCCAAGGTGGTGTCCTCTCTCCTCTCCTTTTCTCCATTTTTATTAATTCCATTTCCCAAAACATATCCTCTTCCTTTCATCTATATGCTGACGACCTTCAAATTTACTTA
>JAATLQ010027640.1:0-60052 GCA_013421005.1 Heliconius erato x Heliconius himera | reverse complement strand
AGATGCGATCTCTTCGTAGGATATGCGGAGTCAGCTTAGCTGATCGAATCCGCAATGAAGAGGTACACAGAATGGCAGGTACTAGCGAGGATGTCACGGTGAGAATGAAGAAGAACGTGCTCAGCTGGTTTGGGCACGTCGAACGAATGAGTGATGAAAGAATGGCAAAAAAGATTTATGATGGAAAAGTGAGCGGTAAGAGAGGTAGGGGGAGACCTCGGTTGACCTTCGAAAACACACTATCAAAGATACTGGAGGAAGGTCACGTAAAAAGCATGAGGACCCCCCGAAGGGCATGTATGAAGAGGTTGATGACAGTGGACGAGGCGAAAGAGGTATGTAGAGACCGTAGCGTTTGGCGCTCCGTTCTCTCTGACTACCCCGCAAGGGATAAAGCGTGAAGCTAAGTTAAGTTAAGTTATTTATTGCAAAATTGAAGAGTATGTTTGTTTGTACATGCTTATCTCAGAAATTAGTTGTTTAAGTTAAAAAAATCTTTTCGTGTTAAGTAATATATTTATCAAAGATAATATGAGATAGGCTATTTTAAATCATGTTAATCGTTTCAATGTAACCCACTGTACCTGCTCTAAGAGCTACTAAAGCTAGCTAAGGTGGCAAGGTCGTAGCTAAAAGCTATTATTATGTATAGTAATATATTTTTTCACGCTGTATCCAGCACATTGCAGGGTAGGCAGAGGGAACCTAGTGTTAAGACACTTCGTTCCCTACTTTCTGCCGAATTCTGGAGGTATTGCGTTTTCAGTGGCAGAACTCAACGCCGCGCTTGTCCTCGACACCAGACCGAAGAAACGGAAATATAAATTTACACACAACACACAACCAGTCGGTTTCACAGTCACACATTGTGCCCCTGAGCCACGATTGGCCTCATGAAAAAAAATATATTAATTTATTATAAAAAAATTACGTATTTTTCTTTCCTAAGTGTGGAATAACACTTTAAAAATGTTTAAAAATATATATAATTTTTTTTAAATTAATATATTTTTTTCAGCTTCACTCTGTATTCTGTATCTTAAAGAGCAGTCAGAGGGAACTAAGTGTTAAGTCACTACGTTCCCCATTTACGTCAATTTTTTTGGGCATTGCGTGTTATTATCAGAGAGAAATAAATGTAAATATTAATAAAGAAGTATTAATTTCCTCGAATGGGAGTAACCCACAACCTTTGCGTTTAGAGTCAAAGATTCGAGCCACCGCGCCACGACGGCCTGATAGGCATAGTAATATTTTTAGAAATAAATCTTATTTTATATAATAAAAGTATTTTATACAAAAATTTGATCCGGATCTTGGACCGTATCCAAACAGCGTCTAAGCCGAATAAACTATACGTTAAAATCCCACATATTTAAATTCCTCTAGGTACATACATTCATATACATATGTATGTCACAATATTTTTTCGCTATACCTTTAGAGAAGTTTATAAATTATAATAAATAAAGAATGATCCTTTTAGAAGGTATTACCTTGGTTACACTTACAAGCAATTCAAAATATTGTAAATTTATTATTTTTATTTATTATTACTCTATATGAATTTAGTAGTCAATAATAAAATAATAATATTAATTTAGACACATACGTATCTAAATTAATGTGGCAATAACTTTTAGACGTTAAAAAGAAATATATGAATTATAGGAGCCGAGTAATACGTGCCCACCCCAGTATAGTCTTGCGCCATGTCATGTTAAGTTAGTTAGTAGTAAAAATATACACTGAAAAATAAAAACCGGACAAGCGCGAATCGGGCTCGCTCACCGAGGGTTCTGTACAAAGATTAGAGTACTTTAGCTTTTTCTGGACGAGTAAAATATGTATTGGAATATGTACACCAAGCCCGTTCATGTGATACCTCACTTGAACTAGTGGCTTTAATAACAAATATTTGCCCCCTTTTAAATTTATTATTTAATAATATAAATATAGTATATAAAAATAGAATAGTTTTAAGATTTTTACTGAACTAGTACTACCTGTGGATGTTAGCTGCCAAATTTCATCATTGTAGGTCAACCGGAAGTATCGTATTAATTTTGATTTCTTTTATAGTGTCGAAATACGCGTGTTTACGATATAAACAGCCATGTTTTTTTTAAGTAAATGTAGATATACATTTTTTTCTGGAAGTCAAAGGACCGTAGACCTGAGTATATGGTTTGAATTTCAACTCGATATCTCCAAGCGGTCTTAACAGACAGACAGACAGACAGACGGACGACAAAGTGATCTAATAAGAGTTCCTTTTTTCCTTTCAAGTTACGGATTCCTAAAAAAAAACTTTAAACGAACAGAATTTTTCAAAGCAAGACTCGAATTTGCCAGCACTGCCTGCTACTATGTATGTAGATGCGCCTACGTTGTCGTAAATTCTATAAATGAAAAAAGGCTTATAAATATAAATGTTAATTATTGTAAGTTGATGCAATGCAACTGAAGGGTGAACTAAAGGTGTATACGTGATGGTTGTAGTCCCACATTACTATTTGGACTATTTTCATTTCCCTGAAAAGTATTTGTATAGTTTTAGAGGAAGAGTATGGAGTGTTAAAACTTTCTCTTTCTCTTCTTCCTGCTTACTCTGCTGTACCAAACAACCTGTGTTATGAAGATAAATAATATGTAAAGATGTTAATCTACAGATTTGCTAGAAAACAATACTAATACTACTACTTTAACGCCTAAAAATAATGAATAAGGTTTCTACATTGTCATTAAAATATATGGTTACTGTTATCTACTGTTAATTTATTATATATTCCACTTTTCTAGCCAGTGCTAGGTACAGTTTGTAGTTAAAAATAATATATTAATAATTGTATATTAGCACAAATTATACTTATTAAGGAAACGTATAAAAGTTTGAACGTAGCGGGATTTGAAGCCGCGCCTCTTTGGAATTTTTATACGTTTTCTTAATAAGTATTTTTCTTTCCTACGTGTGGCATGACACTTTAAAAATGCTTGGCTTGTGCTACGAATAGACGACAGAAATTCCGACTTAAATGTCAGACATTAATGTAATGTATGTATTTATTATTTATGAGTAATGTTTATTTTTAAGGAAATTGTGACTGAGCTGTTAAAAAACATTAAAAAACATTGTGATTTTTATTAATTTTGTTCTGTCAGACGCGGTGCGGTGTTTTGAAAATGTCAGAACTGTTCCAAAACTTTTTACCTGCACTAGACTGGTGACACTAGTTATCGTACCACTATAAATTTTTATAGAGGCCAGTCGTGGCGCAGGGGCACAAAATGTGACTATAAAATCGACTGGTTGTGGGTTCAATCCCCACTCTTATATATTATACAATTTATATTTCCATTTCTTCGCTCTGGTGTCTCGACAGAGCGCGGCGTTGAGTTCTGCCACTCAACACGCAATGCCTCCAGATTTCGACAGAAAGTGGGGAACGGAGTGTTTTGAAACACTAGGTTCCCTCTGCCTACTGTGCTGTGTGCGGGATACGGCGTGAAGCTGATTGAATCTTACTGTTGATATATGATATTTTACATCTATGTATATTGAGTATAATAACATGATGTATGCTTATATCAATTAGTTAGGATAATTTTTTTTTATAGCTTTTATTAATAAAGCCCTTCTTACAGGTTCTCCGTCAGCGGGCAACTGGGAGAACCTGGAGCTGGCCGACGAGATAATGGACGTGAACGAGACCCGTCTGGAGGACATGACGCGCACCGAAGTCCTTAGTCATATACATGAGGTGAGCTTAAAAAAAAACCCATGCAATATTATAGAAAAAATCGATATTTTTAGGTTAGGTAGTATCTTCTCTCTAGGGCAGGGGTTCCCAACTTTTTCTTGATCAAGGAACCCTTTTATATCATTCTTGGTATCAGGGACCACTATTCATGTAGGTATAATAAAAATTAACTGTGATATGATGTGATATATAACAGAAACTTCGCCTCACCATCCCCAGTCATCAAATTAAAATCGTTCACGGACCATATTTAGGCTTCCGCGAACCACTGGTGGCCCGCGGACCACTAGTTGGGAACCAGTGCTCTAGGGGATTTGTAGCCTTGCCTTAACCTGGCCTTAGCCTTTTGAGGGACAATTTTTTTATAGCGAAATTTCTGGGGTGGTCACCAGAGTATTATGGGGTGGACACGACCCACTCGTCTTCCCCCTCTTTTAACGTCTGTGGCATGTTGAAATATCGAACTCACAGCCACAAAGACAGTCATCAAACGCTGTTCCGCTCATAGAAATCGCTACGAAGACCGGTACACCGTATACGTGATTTAGGTATTAGTTACATAGAGACAGCTCTTGTACTATTGTCAATATCTATACATAATTTACAATAAGGTATAAGTTAAAATCGAATAATAAATAGGTCTCGTGCTTCCACGTACTTACACACATTTACGTATGTAAATGCGATTTATGATGTTTTTTAGCTTCACGCTGTATCCCGCACATAGCAGGGTAGGCAGAGGGAACCTAGGAACCTAGTGTTAAGACATTTCATTCCCATTGAGACACTTCACGACTATCTTTCATATTCTGGAGTCATTGCGTGTTGAGTGGCGGAACTTAACGCCGCATACAAAAAAGTTCAACTACAGTTACATTCAAACTTTACTACATTTTTTTATTTACTTTTCTTATAATATACATGTATGAACCCACACTTCCCACATCAATAACATACTAAACGACCGCCAAATAGAGAAACACACTTTTAGTAGTAACAAAATATCACTACACTGAAGTTGTCTCCAGCACTGACTTGTGATAAGTTAATCGAATACAGCCAGTGGACTTGTAGAGTCGAGGCAAGTAGTTGGACGGTGGCCAAGTCATATAGCCCCGTCTGTCTGTATGTTACATACAGACACTACTGTATGAATCACCTATACTGTGTATCTGATGTATGTACAATGTAAAACAACTTCTCTTTTTTTTTAGGCAGAACATCCTGGTAACCTAGTGATAAGTCACTCCGTTCCCATTATAATGTCAGTGATACGAGACCGAATATTCAACTCTTTTATTATATATTTTATTTGGTTATTTATACGCTACAAAACAATAGTGCAAAATAATTACACACACACACACACACAATAATTTCCTACTTTCCACCGAATTCTGGAGGTATTGCATGTTGAGTGGAGGAACTTAACGTTGCGCTTTGCCTTGATATCAGAGCGAAGAAATTAAAATATTAAATACTTCACATTTCCTCGTGTTTGAATCGAACCCACTACTACTATGTTTAAGAAATGGTATAGAAAATCCCAATTAGTTGTAATTGATTAATTTAGTTAAAAATGGCTAGATTTTCATGGCATTGCAGCACAGCGGTGAAATACCTGACTGCACGCGACGTTTGTTGGTTCGATTCTCATTTGGACAATATTTATATCGCTTATTGTTTTTGTTTGTGTAGACTTGTAGAGTCGAGGCATCTGTTTGGAAGAAGGCCAAATGTTAAGTGGCGTCTGTATGTAATTACCTCTTTCATTGTTGAGATCTCTACATAATACGTTAATCAATTGAAGTAACTGACGCTATATATACATATATATAGCTTTATTTTTTTTATCAGCTTCACGCTGTATCCCGCATACAGCAGGGTAGGCAGAGGGAACCTAGTGTTAAGATACTCCGTTCCCCACTTTCTACCGAATTCTGGAGGCATTGCCTGTTGAGTGGCAGAAATCAACGCCGCGCTTTGCCTCGACACCAAAATGAAGGAATGGAAATTAAAATTTAAGTCAATATTTCATTTTCTCGAGTGTGGATCGAACCCACAACTAGTCGGTTTTACAGTCACACTTTGTGTCCCTGGGCCACGACTGGCCTCTATATATAGCTATATGACTTTACATATCAGAAATTGTATCGAAAATGCGAATATTTTGGAAAAAAATGAAATCTGATTCCCGCGCGATTTATATTCCCTTGGTGCCAGAGCGAAGAATTTAAAATATTAAAAAAAAAATCATTCCCTCGAGTGGTGATCGAACTCAGTGTGTTGCCCTTGTGCCCCTGCGCCACGATTGTTCACAAAAGATTGTAACGCCTCCAGAATTCGGCAGAAAGTGGGGAAAGGACTGTCTTAACACTAGGTTCCCGCTGCTTACTCTGCTGTGTGCGGGATACAGCGTGAAGCTGATTTAATTTAATAACCTACGCTTACGCCACGTCATTACATTACATAGGTAATAACTAATGAATATTAATGATATCATCAATTATATAATGATCGATCATGATGATTCCATTGTGGAGGTAGAATTGTGTTTATATTATATTATAATGGGTTCTCTTAATATTATAGTAATTTAAGATGTTGATGGAAGTAGCGGCTTTGATTCCTTTGTTACTATTTACTCGAGTTTTATTTGTTAGGGGATAATTATTGGCAACAAGGCTAAAACCCTGCGTTGATTTCCGCCACTCAACACACAACGCTCGGAAAAAGTCGGCGGAAATTGAGAAACGGAGTGTCTTAATATTAGATTCCCTCTGTCTACCCTGTTGTATGCGAGATATAGCGTGAAGTTAATTAAAAAAACAGTTTTTTTAAATAGTTTTTTTTGTTTTAGAGACAAAACCAAAAACCTCCTTGTTTTTGCTTTACACGGTATCGGAAAACACTGGGAACTTTTAAGACACCCCGTTCCAATTAAAACGCCTCTATTCCCCACATTCCTCCAAACTCTTGAGGCATTGTATTGAGTGGCGAAACTGAACGCTACCAGAGCTACAAAATGAAAATATTAAATAATTAATTTTCTCCAAGTGGACATCGAACCCACAACCTCTTTCTTGGGCTCCTGCACCACGACTGGCCTCAAGAAAGAATTATTAAATTCAAAGTATTATAATTGTTATATTTTGTTACAGTGTATATCATCGTGTGTCATAAAGCTGCGCGTCAAAAGAAGGAGCGAGACAAAACTATGTAAGTGAAAAAGAAATAATATATTTAAGTGTATTTTCCTTAATAGCTATCATTATTTATTTACTATATTTTAATATAACGTATGTAATGTATACTTATTATTATTAAAAAGATTGTTTGGTTGAACGCGCTAATCTCAGGAACTACAAACACATGACACGTTCTAATTGCAGGAGAACTCTGTCAGCTGGTACGGTGGGTTACATCTTAAATCGAATTCATAAATATCATGTATATATATAGCGTTCCTAGATAAATGGATTATCCAATAAGAATTAATAATTAAATTATAAATCCAATAGGAAGAATATTTTTTAAATTCAAGTTAATTTTTAAGTTCCTAAGAATAACACGTTCAACCAAACACATTATTTATCTTTAGACAATTGATAAGAGAGATTTAAACATTTTGTTTATAACAAATCTTTTTTTACATTTTTTTTTATTTCTAAACGTAGCGACATAAGCATTTATAGTAGATTCTTTACATTAAAAAAGTAACATATGCTCTTTCAAACTCTATGCTCAAAATTTAAAAAAAATCTTGAAATATACTTATTTAGAAAACGTATATAAATTTAAACGTTGCGGGACTCGAGTCCGTATCCATATCTAAATAAGTATCTTTCTTTCCTAAGTGTGGAATAACACTTTAAAAATGTTAAAAATATTCTTGAAATATATCGCGTTGAAAGCTCAACGCCACGCTTTGCCTGGATACTAGAGCAAAGTTATGAAAATATTAAATAATTCATTTCCTCGAATAGAAATCGAACTCACAACTTGTCGCGTTTACAGGTTGTGCGAGCCCCTGGGCCACGACTGGCCTGTAAAAGAAATATAATATAATATATCTATATACAAAATTGTGCTCCAGATCTCTGTTTATATAATTTTTATATAACACTATGTTACTTTAATACGATTGTAAAAGTCTTTTCCCTACTAATGTGATTAAAACTAAGAAAGGCTTCCTCGAAGCAAGCAAGCAAGCTGAACTCTACCAAATATCTACAATCAATTTTAAATCTAATCTCTCTATTAATAAGATCGATATTACTTAAAAACCACAGTACACTATCAAAAAAATTTCAAAACCGAACGCCTGTAAAACAAAGAGAAACGGTAGATTGTGATAAGGTTCTATTGCGGGTGACGTATCGTTTAGTTACAACTGTGTCGTAATATGTAATGAGTCAAGTATAGCTCTGACTACTTTACTGGACACAGCCTTTGAGGTTACGGCGGTGTTGCCATTTTATTAAACTAACTTCAATTTAGGGGAATAAGTTATTATACATATATTAGATGTTATTAATAATAATATTTTTTGAGGAATAAGATATGAAAATTAAAATTTGTTAGCATATAATTCTCTTATTAGAATATTATAAAAATTATTCTATTTAGATTTTTTTTATTTTAACTATGTTTAGGTTGTATACATTTAGTATCGTAAACAGTCACATTGAATTTTTCATAGTAACGTTAAAGAATGGGGAAAAATAGAAATTTAATAAAAATTGCAATGTTATTACGTTATAATTTTGACACAACACAACCGCAATCTAATGTGGTAAAACGTTAAAAAAATTATAAAATGACCAATGAAAATATAACACAAAATATAAAGTACTAAAGTAAAGAATCGTATACGAGTACACTTACAGAAAGAGACAAAATTAATTTATTAAGCTACACAGTAAGTAAAAAAACAAAAAAAAAAAAAAAAAAAACATCAACAAAATAGTTATGGACAAAAATTCTTATCAACAAAAACCTTCGATTATCCATCTTACACTAAAAAATAAAGTTTTATTACAAACTAACTAAAACGTTATATTAATAATAGCCTCCAATCAGACAATACGAAACTTGTAAAATAACAAAGTCGACAGGCAACACTAAACAAAAACCAAGTGCGAGCGAGACAAAACTCTGTCGAGTCACCGCGACGTAGCAAACCGGTGTAATTTAGAGATTTACGGAAAAATATTATAAAATAATTTAAAATTATATACACATTTTTATAATATTCAGTTGTTTTCTGTGAGTGCTACCTTGTGGTTCAGTGGTGGAAAGTGAGTGGTACTCGGGGTGATTGAACTGTGGTCGCAGGCTCGACAACACCAGTTTGACAGTTAACTATAAGGTTTTTATTTTATTACTTATTTATGTTTATTTTTCGTTATATTTATTTGTTGTTATTTACACTGTTTTGTGAATTAACTTTTATGTGATACATTTGTTTTATATGTCATTGTTGTGTTAGAACGTATTATAATAGTTACAACGGTATGTAATTTATACAGCCTTGTAAATATAAAATTATAAAACATATCTATTTAGTTAGAAATAAGTTTCAATAGATATTAAATAAAGAAGTATTAATAGTAAAATATATTTCACAAATACTAGATTTTAAACCGGATTTAAAAAATATATTTAATCGCTAATGCAAAAACCGGTCAGCCTTGGCGGGATACGAGTAATGCGCTTCATATTATAGTTAGTAGTAATTTTATATGAAACTCTTTCTATAGGTTCAAAGAAAGCGTCAAGGACTAGGAAAAGTGTATATAATTTAAAAGTTTAGTAGTTATACCTAGTTTAGTTGGAAACATTTAACTGTGTAGTGCAGTTTTAACAGTGAATTTCGTATATAATTTTCTTTCGCCTCTACAAATCGTTTTTAAAGGTAAAGGGAACTTGGTGTTAAGACACTCCGTTCCCCACTTTCGCGACTTTCTGCGGAACTCAACACCGCCCTTTGCCTCGACAGCAGAGCGGAGAAGTGGAAATATAAGTTTTAAATAAGTATTTCATTTTCTCAAGTGGGGATCGAACACATAACCAGTCGGTTTATAGTCACACTTTGTGCCCATAGCGCCACGACTGGCTCTAAAGGTAATTTTGTAAAATAATTATATATTTTTTTAGCTTCGTGATCTATCCCGCAAATATAACCCAGTGTTAAGATACTCCGTTCCTCACGCGCTCGATTTTGAGACATTGCATGTAGTCTGACGGAACTGAACGCCGCGCTTTGTCTTGTTACCAGATTGAGACGTGAATAATTAATTCCCTCGAGTGGGAATCGGGAGGACAAACGCTGTGCTGCTGTTCCATGACGGCCTCTAATATTACATATAATTTTTAGTGTCAGTGACACAGTTTTAAAATATTTGACAACATACTTTGCGTATATGTTTGTCTTTCAAATTTCCATCTGGTAAAACAAATGATTTAGGAATTTGAAAATAATACAAAGAAACAATGCGCGGTGTTTAGTTCTGTTTTTCGATAAACATTGTGTTTTAAATAGGCTCCGTGTATTAGTGTAGGTTACACAATCCACGATATGGTACAGACGCGTAATGGCCATTAGCGTATCTAGAGAGATATTTTCCAGAAGCCTGGACTTTAGCTTTGGTACTGGTACTGGTATGTTCGTGTAAATGTTGTTATTTTAAGACAACTTTTGTAGTAAGTAAAATTACTACTACTAAGTAGGGTAGGGTAGGGCAGGTTATTCTGGGATGGGCACGGCTTACCCGGCTCCCCCCCTTTTCTACGCCCATTGTAATAGCTAAAACATATTAAAATAGAAGAAACTATATTTTTTTAAATGTGTTCCCCACTGGTAGTCCAACCAACCACCATCGCATTTAGATATATTTGTCGGTACATTGTTACAATGTTGTCTGTTAATGCATATTTTATTAGGGAATAGAATGTGCTTGGACGTGGAGCTATATATTATTCATATAATATGATATATATGTATAGGTTCATACCTAAACTCGAGTGGCTTACTAATAACCTCTGGAGAGTTCTGCTGTTCAGACCCTGGCTTATCAGACCGGTTCCAGGATACTATATTACTGTATTGTCACTAAATGTTACGTAAAACTGCCAAGTTTCATAATGATACATTTACTATGAGTGGGTCAAATTTAGTTCCCTAGATTTTATTACATAGTCGACCAATAAAAGCGTGTTTAAAACAAAACACATCTCACTATTTCGCTATTTTCCATTGTCAACAACGTCACGTCTAAAACATAACAATATGGTTGCGGTCACGTAGTTTTATAAAGTGACCTTCGAATTAATATTATTACATATTGTATTTGTAATATATACACGATATTATTTACAGAAAATTTAAATACTTTTAAAGAAATGATTAAATTAAATTATTATTTGCTGAAGAAGATTCCGTAAAATATGTGAGTATAAATTATTGTTTTTTGACAGACAGACGGACTCACAACAGTCTGAATCTATAAGGTCAGCTTCACTAGGTTTCTTCTGCCTATCCCGCACACAGCATGATAGGCAGAAGGAACCTAGTGTTAAGACACTTTTCGCCGAATTTCGGAGGCTTTGCGTGTTAAATGGCAGAATCACCGCCACGCTTGGCCTTGACACTAGATTGAATAAATTGATCTATAATTTTAAATAAACATTTCCTATTTTCGAGTAGAAGTCGAACCCACAACCAGTCACGTTTACAGTCACACACTTATGCGGTGTGCCCCTCCGCTAAGATGATGAAGCCAGTCTTGATGATTCTATAGGGGTTCCGTTTTTTAGGTACAGAAACGTAAAAATAAACAATCTTACTGGGTATCTCTTATTGGGTATATATAGTACTAGGACCACAAATTGAACTTCTAAAAACAGTTACAATTGGCCATAATTGCGCTTGTTCGTTTCGGTTCCCATTTAAAGAAGAAACTCGAAGAGCAATCAATTAAATAACACTAAGAAAATAAACTTGCATACTTTGTTTATTTTATAACTTATTTGTTTATGTGCATACACAAGGAAAACGGAGTGTCTTGACGTGAACAAGAAAACAAAGTTAGCCAACATATTTTTTAGCTCCGCTCTGTATCCCTAGCGGGGTAGCCAGAGAGAACGGGATGGCAAACTCTCCGGTCTCTGCATATCTATCTATTTCGCCTCTTTCACTTTCATCATGTCATATGATGAAATATCTCAGATTTAATTATACTTAGGTTATTTTTGTATAAGCAAACCGATAGATATACATATTAGGACATATATATTTTCTTTCATGTTTTATAACTTTTTAAAAGCGCCATTTCTATAGTTAATAAAATAATATAAATATCAAATATACTTAGTACATAATATCTTTTACGGTTATAACCGTACCTACAGGATATTCGTATTTTTTAGGTTGACTTACATATATTAACTCGCATATAGCAGGTTAGGTACAGAAAATCTAGTGCTAAGACACTCCGTTCCCAATTATCCGCCCAATTTTTAAGTTCTTTGAGTGGCCAAACTCATTTCGTTTCGTTTTCAGAGTGAGGAAATAAAAGTAGTCTATTCCCCCAAGTGGGAATCAAACCCGCAACCGTTGTGTTCATATTCTTAATATAGATTTAATATTTATATACTTAAAGCAAATATTTTTTTCTTACTCTACATCGTAGAAGAAATCTCGATACCAGATTTCAAAGTAAGCTCTAACTGTAAAGCCATGAGAACTGTGCAGTTATTTTTATGTGATGAGATAACAACGGGACAGACGGACTCGACGTGATTTAAAATGTGACATTGACATCTGTCATCGCTCTGGATTACATGTTATTTTTTAAATTATTTATGTTTATGAATAATATCTATATTATAACATATATAAATGTATTCCGTTAGTGAGAGATTGAGATATAATAAACAGCCGGATTTTTTTTTCAGAAGAACGTTGAAATTGAGATTCCTTACGAGTGTTCGAAAGTATTTGGAAAGTTATCAGATTTTTTAAATTATTTTTTGCACAAAATTTGATAAATAAAGAAATATACAGTAGACGGGCTCTACCAGCTACGTTAAGGTTAGCACCTTGTCATGTTGTGAAAAAGGAACATTCCTTGGGGAACGGGAAAAACAGAATTTATATTTTATAGTTCACGCAAACGAAGTTGCAAGCTAATGTGTGTTCCATAATAAACACTATCTCACACGGAGTACGCTGAGGGAACCTAGCGTCAGCTTTCGTCCCACCACACCTCCTAATTTAAGAAACATATCGTTTTGACAGAACTCAACGCTGCGCTTTGTATAAATGCGGATCTATCTCCACCGGAAACGCACCTGTAGCTCCTCTGGTGTTGCACGGGGTCGAGGGCGGCGGTCACCATCAGGTGACCCGTACGCTCGTTTACCTAGTCTTTTGCAAAAAAAAAATTGTATTTATGGATTTGTATGTATGTATATTCGTAGAGCGTAGCGTGCATTGTTACAAATGTAGAGCACAAGAAACAGGATTACAACAGGAACTAAATGAAACCATATAATAGTAAAGTTTCATAAAGTTCCTTTGTCGTTCGTAGCACTGCACTACCACTGCACCCTGTACAGCGTAATGTTTGTACTAACAAGTTTAGTCGTTTATTAGAATCTATTATACGCTGTAATGGGGAAGTAAGTCTTCAAGATTTATTAATTAGTTAAAAACGGAGTGTCTTATTATAACATTCTCTTTGCATATCCATATTTTAATAAAAACTGTAAATAAATAGAAAAAAATTACACCACACTCTGAATGTATCTACTATTATTTTTTGCTTTACGCTGTCTCCCGCACTCAGGAGTGTAGGCAGAGGGAACCTACTATTATAACACCCACTTTCCGTTAAATTCTGGAGGACAACTCCAGAATTTGGACCTCAATTATTATGCACCACGACTGTTCTCAATTATTATAGCAAAAAAGTCCTTTATTTAAATTATTGTTCATGTTTATTTATCGTGTTTGGATTTTACAGACAATGGTACACGTAAATTATTAAATAGTATATTGGAAAACGACGTAGTACTTGACTGTCGTGGCACAGCAGCACAGCGTCTGACTATAAACGTGACAGGTGTTGATTCGATTACTCGATTGAGCGAATTATTTTTATTTCCTCAATCTAGCATAAAACAAAGCTCGGCTATAGGTTCCATCACTCAACATATCTTAAAAATTGAGCTTTCGAAATGAGAGTATGTTAAGCTTTAAACAATATCCTCTTTCTACCTACTCTATTAAGTGCGGGATACAGCGGGAAGCTAACAACAAGCAATAGCTCAGATTATCCAAGAATTTCATATAATCTTTCCACTAGATACCTATCACAAAAAAGTGCAACAACTTAATACCCAATACCGGGTACTCCGCGTAATCCCGTCGTAACGGCGTCGCGTGTCAGTCACGCTACAGTCAGTCATTACATTGGACACATAACTGCTCGTATTGTTGCCATATGAGACAATTGGATATCGGTACTCTATGTTTTATTATTTTTATTATTATTAAAATTATTATATTTATTTATTACTTAAGTTAATATAATATAATGGCCGTTGTGGTGCAAGGGCACAAAAATGTGACTGTAACGTGTCGGTTGTAGGTTCAATCTTCACTCGAGGGAATGAATAGTTTATTTTTTTCTTTCTGGCAACAAGGCAAAAGGCCGGTGTTGAGTTTCGCTACTCAACACGCAATACCTCGAAAAAATCACCAGAAAGTGGGGAACGGAGTGTCTTAAATCTCTGCTATCCTTCTGTATGTGGGATATAGTGTGAAGCTCATTTAATTTTTTATTTTTTTTACTACTTAAGTTATGCTTTCAAGTGTCGTTTACGTGATATTTTTTAGTCAAAACAAGCATACATAGCTGCGCAAGCATGCGACTTGTAAATTAAAGGTTGTGAGGTCGATTCCCACTCGAGGAAATGAAAGATTATATATTTTTCCTCTGTAACAAGTTAAAGCGCGGTGTTGAGTTCCGCCTTGCAACACGCAATGCCTCTAGAATTCACCGGGAGTGGGCAACGGAAGTCTTAATATGAACGGAGTGTTTTAACAGTACATTTTCAGTTTTCCAGGATACAGCGTAAAGTTAAAAAAGTACACATCAAGCTAGATAGAGAAAACTTAATGTGGAGTTACTCCGCTCTCTTTTTGCCACTTATTGATGCCACCATGATTCCAATATCCATGATTTTGTTTATTAGGTATCTAGCATATAGTAGTGCAGGTATAGGGAACAAGTGTTTGAGATACTTTCTTCGGTTCGTGCTTACCCTGCCCTTTGCCGAATCTAGTGTGGAGCTAAATAAAATATTGTATTTGAATCCATAAATAAATCAGCTTCACGCTGTTGTAAAGATGCTATGTTTCCGCCGAATTCTGGAGGCATTGTGTGTTGAGTGGCGTAACTCAACGCTGAGCTTTGCCTCACACCACACCAGAGCCAAGAAAATGAAAATATACTTTTAAATAAATATTTCATTTTCTCAAGTGACATTTCTTCCGCAACCAGCCAAGTTATAGCATACAGTCGGTGTTGAATTCCGTAACCAAAAAATTCAAAATTAAGTTTTTTTTTCGAATGGACACGAAAAAAAAAATAAGATTCTTAATATTAGGTAGGTACTCTCACCCACAAAAGAAGCTAGGTCATTATAACATGCAAAACAAACTAAAATCATTAAAACCAACTGACAGCCGACTAGACTCATATTTTTGATACCTTTTACTTTTTCTACTGTACCGTTCTTACGCTGGAATGTACAACCAACCCAAGTATTAACTGACAAAACAATTAAAACTTTATAATTATAGGAATAAGTATCAAATTCTATTATTCATATTTGTGGTGTACTGTAAAGAACTGGTTCCGTAGTTAGCGGTGCGCTAAGTGACCAACATATTACTAGTGAAATAGCAATTTAGACTTTAAATCTATTGAATTACAGTTGTTTATCCTTTGTCTGGTACTATTAAATCATTTTGTGATACCCTCATACGTTACTTATTGGTGTAAGCATATTTTGCCTTTAATAAATGGGTTTAAGGTTCAATTTCGTTTGAACAGTATTAATTATTTTTATATGAGTCGTGTGGATATTAAAAAATAATCATAAGAGGAGCATGTTTGTTTGAAGTATCAATTTGAAAAGTGTCGTTCTTTATTACGGTCAGTGGGAATTGTTGATTTGATTTAATCATTGGCTGTCTGGTGTCTGTGCATTTACACCTTTTAGTTTTTTTTTCACGCTGTATCCCGCATATAGCAGGATAGGCAGAGGGAGATTTGTGTAAAGCTTAAGACACAAATTTTCAAGACATTGAGTGTTGAGTGGCGGCACTCAACGCCGTGCTTTGTCTTTTATGAGGGCGACAAAATGTTCATTTCTCGTTCTCCCAAGTGGGAATCGTCCCACTGCGCCACAACGTCTTTAAATAATTAATATTTTAAATATAAAAAATATCCTACCTATATTGTTTATTTTTTTTACTTATTATCTAAAGTCTCATTTATCATTTTCTTAAGTAACCAACAAGAAAATATCTAAAAATGCTTTTAGTTTCAAAGGAAAACAGCAAAAAGTAAAATATTTTTCCAATTAACAGACGGAATTGGGTCAGAAACTACTATATTATTCATTTAACGGGTAAGTTTTTCGCTACTTATAGTTCACAAAGTTTCATCGCGATAAGGAAGGTCCAACTTTTTACTTAACTACTATTGTAAGCCTTTAATTGTATTATATACTAGCGGCGCACTCGCGGCTGCACCCGCATGCCACCTATAATACTTTTATTATGCTGCATTTGCCAACAGATTGATACATTCAATCATGAACTCTACGTGGAAAGAACGTCATAAGCGGCAAGGGCGCCCCCCGCGAAACTCGAATCTAGGCTTGCGGCCGTAAACAGAGCGTTGAATTATTTTAATTTTACATTTTCTCGAAAAGTATACGTCCAAATTACATGCTGTAAAAGATGATGAAATAATTTTCGCATGTAAATTTCCATATGCATGTAAAATAAAAATTTATGAAATATCACTGTCATGTGACTTATTTATAAGGGATCGATATATGGTGTCCCGGACTTCACAACTAATAAAATTGAATTATTTTATCATAGAAAGTATTGACATATGTTTAATTATATTTGCAGCGCACGCGTTAAAAGTAATTCGATGACGTTCCTTTTTTATTGTTATGTCGTTATTTAAGGCTAACTAAGACTTATACAGTAATATTTTATAACCTATAGCACTTCTGAAGAATACAGCTTTCATACAAACAGGAAAAAAAGTAAATCGAACCAGTACATCTAGAGATCTTAGCGTTTAAACAAACAAACAAATATACTCTTCCGCTTTTTTATATTAGTATAGTTTAGCATTTACCTGCGGCACAACTCTGTTCTGTATTAAATTATTAAGTCCCGTAGGTAATTTTGAGATCCGCCATTCAACACGTAATGTCATCTGTGATGTCACGTGTGTCTGGAATTCAATGGAAAGCGGGGAACGAAAATGTCTTAGTGGGAGTGAAGCGTCTTAACACTAGGTTCCCAGGTTCCCTCTACCTATCCTGCGATAGAAAAAATATATAAATTACTTTATTTCCCCCGCTGTGGTGGACAAAGTGTGGCGTTAAGTTTTGCTACTTAATATGTTCTCGAAAATGACCCGGCTCATGGAGAAGGAAATGTATTAAAATACATTTTTCCTGCTAATGTTGAAATGTGAGAAAAAGCTACTACTTTTGAAAATGCTACTTTTTTAAATTTTATGTTTTCTTCTATAGGAACGAGAGGTAAGAAAAAAAGTTCAACAGAAATCCAAAGCTCGTTGGAAATTTGAATACGACATTTGTAATGATTCTCAAAAACTCCAAATGGATTAACAATGGAATTGAGAAATTTCATTTTTATAATTATTTTTTCTTAAAATTTGAAGAGTGCTTATTGTGAAAAAAATACTCTTTCGAAGTATTTGTTTTGAAAGAGCTTCGTTGTCGTTAAGACACAGTAGTCAAATAATATTAACCGACTGTACCTAGTGCTTAAGAGTTCGAATTCCATTTAAAACTGGGTTTATTTTATATAATTATTATGCGTCCCGATTTAATTAAATAAACTAGTTAACGCCTTAGTCCTAGGCGATCTGTGTAGGACGTGCAGAACCTAACATTGCACTTGTGTTTGTATTGAAGATATGGTACGGGGGCGTTGAGTTCCGCCACTCAACAAGCAATGTTGGGATAAGTAGGAAACGGAATTTTAATGGGAATGGAGATTCTTACGCATTTTACTTAATAAGCGCGGCGAAGAGTTCCGCCACTCAACACGCAATGCCTCCAGAATTCAGTAGCAAGTGGGGAACGGAGTGCGCTAGGTTCCCTCTGTCTACTCTGCTGTGTGCTGGGATACAGGATGAAGCTGATTTTATTTTAACTTATTAATATATTTTAATATGGTCTCAAGATATCCACATGAAAAGCTTATTATTAGAACAAAACATCTCCAGCTTAATTCTTAAAGCTAGAACATTTCTAACTAATTTTATTATCTCTACAAATAACCTATTAAAGGAACCCATTCTAAAGCGATTAGGATTTGAACAATGCCCACCCATCCATAATTAGGCTATTCTTTTGTGGACTTTACCCGGTGAGATAACAATAGTATGGAGTCGTTATTACTGCCGTTATAACGACCGTTACGTTGATCTTGCGGATCATATGATGGGCACTCTGTATTGGGAGGGATTGGGTTTTTATTTTTTTTGTATTTATATGTTAATTTCGATTTTGTTCTTTTATAATATGTATTTATTATGTTTATAGTCTCCCTCCTCCTTCTCTGCAATTCACTTCGTTTATTCATTGATAGATGAGCAAACTTATAACCAAAACATAATATATTCTTTAAAATTATAAATTGAACGCAGCGGGATTTGAACCTGCGCCTCTTGGAAACCGTCCAAATTTTTATACGTTTTCTTAATAAAGTATTTTTCGTTCCTAAGTGTGAAATAGCACTTTAAAAATGTTTAAAATATATGTATTTTAATAAAAAGTATCCTATGTAATTTCTAAAACATTAGAACCGGTTCAGTTGTTTCGGTGTGAAAGCGTAACAAACAAACTTACATTTACATTTATAATATTAGTATCAGTACGTTTCGGTATTAGTGAAAACTAAATTAAAATTCGTTGTAAAGTTATATATTTTTTTTATATGATAAGTAAAGCCGTTATGGTTGAGTTCTAAAATATCACATATAAGATGAACAGTCGTTATATAGGATGTTATTAAGTAAAGTTTTTAAAATCAATGGCGGGTTTCTTGTAAAAGCTCTCTCTTCCATAAAATACGAGAGATGCAGTGTAAATTATATGACAAGACAAGTTATATTTGTATTACAGATTGGACGGTTTAAGGTTCAATTCCTACAAGGGAGAATGAATAATTTTCGTTTCTTCGTTCTGGTACAAGACAAAGCGCGACGTTGAGTCAGTCTACATGCAATGTCTTGATAATTGGGCAATAAATGGCCAATGTATAACACACTAGTTCTCTCTACTTATTAGGAAACGTATAAAAATATGAACTGAAAAATATATGTCTTTAGAAACTGTGTGGAAGGCGCGGGTTCAAATCCCGCTAGGTTCAAATTTTTATACGTTTTCCTAATAAGTATTTGATAAACTAATTCTAAAAATGTTATAAACTAGTTCTCTCTCTCTCTCTCTCTCTCTCTCTCAGTTCTACGTGAAGCTTAAAAATATTTATGTCACGTAAATCATAGTCATTTTGCAAATGACTATAATTTTTTGCGCCTATTGAAAGTTCTTAAGTTTCTTCATAAAAAATGATATCGCTTTTAAGCTTATTCTACAAGCATTTTAACTTAGCGCAAGTTTTTTTGTTTAATCATCTGTTAACAATTTACTTAAGAAATACTTTACGATAAGCATTTAGGGACTAACATTTGAATACATTGATACTAGAGACCCAAACATGACTTCGCTTTTTACATTTTTTTAAAAGTGTTATTCCACACTTAGGAAAGAAAAATACCTATTTAGAAAAATTATAAAAATTTGAACATAGTGGAACTCCAGGAGCCGCGGCTTCGAGTCTTGCTACGTTCAAATTTATTTTAAGTTTTTTAAATAAATATATGACTTCGCTTTCTTAAGCTTATTTTTATATTATAGCTAAAGAATAATATTTTTCTTTAATCCTATCCTATGTCACTTCTTATATCTCTAAAAATATGCGTACAAAGTTTCATGATAATAGGTAGAGTAGTTTTACCGTGGAAATTTTACAAACTAACATTCGCATTTATAATATTAGTATGACACATACATATATAATATTTTTAGATAATAATAATAATTTATATATTTTTGCGCGTAGTCTTGTTACCAGAGCAAGGAAATGAGAATAATATATTCATTCGCCTGAGTGGGAATCGAACCTACAATCGTCGCGTGTACAGACCATGAAAATAGATACTGTGTCGCTGCGCCACGACAGCCTCGTCATTTATATGCAACTTACTATTAGAGCAGATTCAACGCAGTGGTTTAATTACTTAATGTTATTTGAATTTTTCATTTCATTTTAGTCTATTCAAAAAATAAGCTAAATAAAAAAAAACTTTACTCTTGTTCCGCATAGGTAGGGGAAACCACTATCCGCCCAATTAAAGAGACATTGCGTGATACGCGGAACTAAACGCCGCGTTTTGTTTTCTTGCCAGAGCGAAAAAATAAAATAACTCAGCCCCCCAATTGGACATCGAACCCACAACCGTCGCGCTAGCTTTACTATATAGTAGTATCTCATACTATCAAGTATTTGCTATGTCTTCACAGTACGCTACTATAAGCTAGGCCAGCACTGTACGGCTTCTACGCGAAGAAGTCGTACAAACGAGGTAAAACTACTGTTTAATAATAATTAATGATACGCATTATTTCTTGTTATTAATAGGATTTTCTGCTTGGAAACTAAATATTTAACATTGGTAGTGTGGAGTTGGAATTTGAATCAGGGTAAATGAAAAAGCCTTGGTTTGAATTTTTGTATTAGCTTCATGTAGCTTAGATAGGTTAGGCCAGTCGTGGCGCAGGGGCACAAGCGTGTGAGTGTTAACGCGACAGATTGTGGGTTCGATTGCCAGTCGAGGAAATTAAATATTTTATATTTTCATTTTCTTGCTCTGATAATGACTAGGCACTCTTTTTCCCTAATTTCCGCCAATTTTTAAAGATATTTCGTGTTATTTATAATAGTTTCTACCATTCGGCGGAGTTCAACGCCGTTTTTTGTTTCGTGACCAGATCGAGGAAATAAAAAAACTCATTCCTCGAATGGAATTTGAACCCACAGCCGCGGCCTCATTGTACATGTTATTCGAGACAGATTTTCAAATAATTTAAAACTATAGGTACCTACATGCATAATTATGCGCATTAGAACCGAGGTTATCTTTAACTTACCTATTCTAAATAGATGATTCATTCATATTTAAACGTGTATTGGCAAACGTGTTTTGAAATTAATATCAATTATTATTAGATTTATTTTCTGATTAATTTAATCGATATCTGACTTTAGACAGGATTGTTATGGGTTTAATTTCAGGAGGGGTTTGTTTATTTCACGCTGTATCTCGCCCTTAAGAAGGTAGGCAGAGGGATTTTCGGAACCTAGTGTTAAGACACTTCGTTTTTATTAAGTTACTTTCGTTATGTGTTGAGTAATGGAAAGCTGCGGTTTGCCTCGTTACCAGAGCGAGGAAATGAAAATATTTAATATTTCATTTCATAAACATAAACATGGTGCGCAAAACTAAGAACTCAAAATCGATTTAACTGTAACCAACCAGGGGAAATTTGAATTTATATATATATTTTAAATTTATTAGCTCTACACATTATCCCAAGCGGTGTAGTCAGAGAAAACGGAGAACCAGATGCTACGGTCTCTGCTTAGCATATCTCTTTTACTGTCATAAACTGCTTCTTACATGCCTTTCGGCCGTTTCATCGACATTTTGCTCTCAAAGGTCAATCAAGGCGTCTGTCTGTCTCTCTTATCTCTCACTCTCACTTCACATTTTTTAAAACTCAAAATAGGTGAAAAACGTCTAAAAGAGTGACCTACTTGCATTCTCATTTGTTACTTACTATCTTTCCCGATTTTGCAAATTCGGGAGATGCATGAAGAAATAGAAGCAACCAACCGCCGCTGTTAGTAGTTTCGCATTAATCCCTTCACTCAGGTTAACCACTCAAACACGCTGTTTCACGTTACATTTTTTAATTAAAACGTGGAAGAATCAACATGGCGTGTGCAAGAGCACTCATAATTTAGTATTCTACGCGAGGGCGGTACAATACCTGTGTGTTAGTCAACGTTCAACAGAACGTGGCGGAACCTACGAGGCGATTTTGAGCTTTATGTCGATACGGATATTGGTAAAAATTCTGTGGCAAAATAATAAATACATTGCCTAACTTTTATCTATTTTATCTATTAGTGGTTATCGATTTTAAATCTTGATACAATAGGAATAGGGTTCCTTATCGGGAGGCAGTGTCGTAAACCCTTGAGTCATCACGGTGGAAGCTAAAGAATTTAGGATTGCTGATTGAATACGAATTAAAATTTACAATATACGTTAGTTGTTGTAAAATGTATTGTTATTTAATATATTTATTTTTCATTTTAAAAGTTGATGGGGTAGTTACCCCTTTGAAGTAAAAAAGGTTTTGATACATAAATAACAATTTAATCAATTTTCTTATCCCTGTATCCTGTATTTAGCAGAGAAAACAGAAAGAATTTAGTATTATAACACTCCGTATCCTACTCCGCGTTCAATTATCGTATTGAGTGGGGAACTCAACGTCGTGCTTTTCCTTTTATAAAGCGATAAAATAAAAATAATATAAATATCAATCATTTACCTAATTGGAAATCGAACCCACAATCATTCTTCTAACAGTTTAACGTTATTTCACTGTACCACGACGACTCCAAACTACTCAATACAAATTTAATCAAACAATATAGTAACGTTCTAATGTACGTCAAAATTTCTATGACGTTGTAGCTGTTCGTGTATTAATCAACGCCGCGTCGCAATCGCTGGCACTATCTCCTATATTGTTTTATTGAGCTTTCTCTTATATTAGCTGCATATTGTTACACAAGTTGATGAATATATAAAGTTTATGTATATATTGTCTATTATTTAAGTTTTTTTTATTTATTAGGAACCATTAGCCTTTAAAAAATCCTGCCCTGTTTTGTTTCGGGTGAAAAGCGGAGTGCGTAGTGTTTTGGCACTAGGTTATTTTTTCTAATCTGCTATGAAGGAAGTTGTATTATTGGTTTTTACGTTGAATATAAAAAAAAAACCCTCTTTTATATACCAACAAAAATTGAAATCAATGCATTGATAGAGAACCTGCCACAGATTAAAATGTCTACTATGTTTAAAATTTACCTTGAGCTTTTCAGGGTTTCACTATAAACGCGACAGTCGTGTGTTCGATTTCGATTTGGGAGAACGAATAATTTTTATTTCCTCTCTCTGGAAGACCAAGCACGGTGTTAAGTCGCCAGTTTATGGGAGGTATGAGTGTCTTACCACGTGAAATGTGTAAAAATAATTTGAAATTTTAACTATAATGTATGAAATTATGTTTTATTCAGTTATAAAATTATGTTTACTGTATTTTGTATCTTCACGTTGCAACCCACATATAGCGGGATATGCAGAGTGAACCTAGTGTTAAGACACTCCATTATCCACATTTCGCAACATAATTTTCAAATATAATAAGCAATTTATTATCAGATCATCAGAACCCAGAACCGTCGCGTTTACCATGACAACCTCAGTTCAAACAAATGACTTACTTATACTTCCCCATCAACAGTATCAGACATCGGCCACAACATAATACAAGATGCGTTCCTCATCGCGGTGGAGGAGCAGGCGCGGCAACGGCTGCAGCGGCTGTCGGCCCTCAAGCGCATCACTCCCGTCGACATGTCCAAGCTCTCCTTAGAAGTAAGTGGAGTAAGCTAGTATTTATATATTATTTTTTTTATTGCACTAAATAAAAATAAAAGATAAAATATAAAGACAAATTTTGCTTATAAGCTAGTAAGTAAAATAAAAGCCCGGTGTGAGTTCCGTGTATCTCAACACTAGATTTCAACTGTTTACCCTGCTGTATGCGGGAAACAGCGTGAAGCTTTTTTGATAATTGATTTTTATTATAGTCTCTTATAATACTGACCAGTTGGCCAGTCGTGCGTGCAACTGTAAACGCGACGGTTTGCGGGTTCGATCCCATTCCCTTATCATTAACTGTCCATTTCTCGAAATACTGTGTGTCAAGTGGCGGGACTCAACGTTGCGTTTCATTTTGTTACCAGAGGGAGGAAATAATTGCCTCCACACCGGAGCGAAGAAATGAAAATATAAAAAAAATCAGTTCCTCGAGTAGGTATCGAACCCACAACCCGCCACGGTTACAATCATACGGTTGTGCCCTGCGCTACAGCTGGTGTCAGTGCGCTTTTAAATTGATATATTAACAATAATATAGCTGTTTGTGACATTATATTGATCTCTAAATCCAAATCAGCTTAGTACCTTTATAGCCTGATATTACTTTAGTGATTCAATAATCTACCTAAACTAGAAGGTCGATGGGTAAACAAATGATTTCTCTATACTTTGTAAGGTATACTAAGTTATTTGTTATGATTGTCGATGTAACGTCAAGGGATGGATGATGATAAGGTTAAGAATTGACCTTACCGGACTGGTGAGCTTTGGATTTGAAAGTTTTATGATACAAAGTGTAAATATATCCAAAAAAAAATGTATATAATATTGTCTAATATAGAATAAAAAGAATAGAAAAGAGAAAAGAAAGTATAAAAAAAAATGATTTTATATTTAGGTGTAGAAAACATAATGTTAATTCTTGCCATTTACACGAAATCGGTGGATGGAACTCAATGCTAGGCTTTTTAAGAATGGGTATTTTATCTATTTAAGAAGTTTCTAGAGGCCCAAAGTGGGTAACGGACGTTTCTTAATGGGAACGGACGTGTCTTAGTGGGAACGGATCCTTAACACTAGCTTTCTAGGTTCTCTCTACCTACTCTGCCATGTGCAGGACAAAGAGTAAAGATGAAAATGATGAAGGAAAACAAAGAAAAGAGCTTTCTATTCACTCAGTAGTAAAAGTGAATCTTTACTTGAGATAGTTTACTACCTCTTAGCCTTTAAGACGGATTTCATCCTCTCTATTTGTATAAACGACCTCTCCTCTCGAGTACTACTACAAAGGTTACTTCGAGCATTAAGTGCACAACTTTCTCAAAGACAGGAAACGCATCAGTAACAGCCCGCATATTGCAAGTATACGACGGTGATGTCTATTTAAGTGATGGAATGTGAAATAAGTAAATAATTGAATATAATATTTCCTTATCCTTTTCATCAATATATACGTATGTTGAGGCCGTCGTGGCGTAGGTACACAAGGTGTGACTGTAACGCGACAGTTGTGGGTTCAGTCCCCACTCGAGGGAATTAATTATTATTTATGAATATTTTCATTTCTTCGCTCTGGCACCAAGGTAAAAGACCGGTGTTGAGTTTCGGCACTCGGCATGAAATGTCCTGAAAAATTCGGAAAATGGGGAACGGAGTGTTTTAACAATAGGTCCGTACCTAATGTATGCCTGCGTACCCTAAGCTGATTCAATTTTATTTTTTTATATGTTATATTGTTCATTTATTTAGAAACGTCTAAAAATTTTAACGAAACGGGACGAATCCTCTCTTCTAGAAACTGTACCGACGCTTTTCGTACCGACGCTTACTTACACGTTTCTTACGACTTACATCATGTTGTTTTCATCGCTGGTGGTAGAGTATAACAAATGTTTGCCCTCCAAAGATTGTTCTTAAGCGTGATCCTAAGCATAGAAATGTTATTTAGATTTTTCTGCGTTTCTAAACAATTTCCTTTTTATAATAATTAATAAATAATAAATAAATAATTTTGTAGTTAATTCAATTTTGTTTCACAGGCTGTTTTTATTTCTTAACAGTGTCAAAGTAGTATTTATAACTTCCCGAAAGGACTAGAATATCTAAATATTTAATGGAGATCCAGAAATGCCATATATACATAGGTACATATGTGTGTATGTATGTATAATACAATTTAATTAAAGTGAAACATGCGGTGCAATTTAAATATCCACATCCTATCCCCTGCCACTTTACAAAATAAATGTATGGCGATGTATCATTGTCAGTTTCTTAATCTCAATATGCTTACACATATATATCTAAAAAAAGAGCAAAATTCTTATTGTAACACGGGTAAATTTATTTTAGCTTCACGCTGTATCCCGCAGCGGGGTAAAGAACAGCGGGGAACGGAAGCATTTTAACATGAAGTCCTCAGGTTCCCAGGGCCTACCCTGTTTTGTGCGGGATATAGCGTGAAACTAAAAAAAAACAATAATAAATGAGAGAAAAAAGAACAAAAAATAACACATTTTATATCTTAATAGCCAATATCGTCCAGTTTCAATGGGCATCTCGCTAAATGTCCAGCATTTGTGGACAATGCTTTAGACTGACTGTATTGACCGACTGCCTTTGTTACAGTCCACAAGTCAACCGCGTTCCCAACAATACGCTGAAAGGCTTAAGCAGAAACAAAACGATAGCTACAAAGCGGTCTATTCTAAGGATTTACCTCATAAGCTTTCAAGGTTTTGAAGCCGTGACCAACCTCGATACTTAACTGTGACTGGATAAATGTATCGGTTGACTTATATGTGACTTTAGTTTTTCGCATGACGATGTTTGTTTTTAAGCGTACAAGTAGTGTGGTAGAGAGTGAGATAGTAAGAGAAGGATGTTAAAGGAAAGAAAGTTTTTGTTTCACAGATCCCATGCACAAATATTGCGCTGGTATATGTTTTTAGATACACGCTATATACTAACATAATGTATTATATGTACGCATGTAGCTGGGTAGGCAAAGGAACCCTGGGAACCTAGTGTTAAAACACCACGGAGACGTTGACACGACACGACAGCGTTCTACGCATGTTGAGTCGCGAACGTCGTGTCATCAGAGTAAAGAAATGAAAATATTAAATATTCAATTTCCTCCAGTGGGAATTGAACCCACAACCTGTACCCTACGCCACAACTGACCTCAATACTACATAGCATACTAACATGGTTCCACTTATATTGCATTTATTACGAGCGCTCGGTTTACCAGCCTCATTATTTCGGCAGCCACTTCACGCTCAAGCGCAAACCTAAACTCCGAACGACCTCGTTGCAGTGATGAGAAGGACCTGTGTTTCCGACAAAATTTAGGAAAATACTATCCAAAATACGTTACTTATATTTAAAATCTTTGGCCTTTTATTAGGTTAGATTTAGGTTAGATCAATTCAGCTTCACGAAAATAGGCAGAGGGAACCTAGTTTTAAGACACTCTGTTCCCTACTTTTCGCCGAGTTCTGGAGGCATTGCGTGTTGAGTGGTGGAACTCAACGCCGCGCTTTGCCTCGACTCAGAGCGAAGAAATGAAAATATAAATGTAAATAAATATTTCATTTCCTCGAGTGGGGATCGAACCCACAACCAATCGATTTTACAGTCACACTTTGTGCCTTTCCACAACTGGTATTTAGGATTTAGGTCAGATGGTATTTAAAAAGTCATATTTTATGTATTGAGGTCTTCGTGACATTGTGCGTAGCTGCAAACACGACGATTGTCGGTTTGATCCTCATTCGAGGGATGAATTATCCTCTCCTCGCTTTCGTTAAAAGACAGCGCGGTGTGAATGGAGTGCCTCGACACTATCTGTCTACAATTTTTATGAGGGATGTAGCTTTGGTAGAAAAAGAGCAAAATTTTTAGTTTTTTTAATTTTTCATGTGGCTGAAGTCACATTTAAAATTTAGTTTGAGGATAAAATGTTTCGAAATAAGCAAAAGATTTACATTTGACAAATGAAAATTCTCGATCCGCGAACCACTTGTTGCTTTATTTATTTTAAATGAAGCCAGCTTAACGGTTAAAGGGTAAAAAGGAATCTCGATTTTGATTCACTTTAAAATATTCAGGTTTTTAGGATTCTGTACCCCAAAAGAGAAGGCTGAAACCCTTATTGGATAGGGTCATTTTGTCGTGATTTTCGACCATCCGTCCGTGTGTGTATCTGTTGGTATTTTAAGACCATTTTTATCAAAGTGACGGGAAGTTACCTAACTGAAATTAATATCAATTATCTAGGGCTACAGTGCCTTGGAGAACAGAAAAAATTAAGCCAAGAAACGAGCGTTTATGCATCGTTTTGCCATAATCCGAACCTATAGGATAGTTCCCACGAGCGATTATTGTGAAATTGGAAAGAAGTGAGGATTTACAGTACAAATGA
This sequence comes from Heliconius erato x Heliconius himera, assembly GCA_013421005.1. Taxonomy (NCBI): domain Eukaryota; kingdom Metazoa; phylum Arthropoda; class Insecta; order Lepidoptera; family Nymphalidae; genus Heliconius; species Heliconius erato x Heliconius himera. The sequence goes on along the minus strand of JAATLQ010027640.1, from coordinate 31,703 downwards.
AGGAGGAAATCTGAAAAATAGAAATTCATCGTTATATCACAGAAAAACCTATTACTAATTTATTTTGCTCATCTCATACAAAACAAAACCTTGAAAATTTAACTTTGTCAACTTTAATAAGTTCTAGGCACTTCCCTTTGGGGAAGTATCATAATAATGTATGTACGGCACAATTATGATTGGTACGGAACTATGGTGGCAGAATTCTACCCACGCTTGACCAATTTTTTGATTCATAATAATTTTATGATAATTTCACGGTGTTAACTCTAATGGGTTTGTCAACATTATTTATGTGTTTTTAACGTGGCGAAACCTGACTTGCATGATGAAGTCGATTTAAATAAATTTATGTCAGGAATTTGTTGATGGATTCAAAGCCAAGCTTAAGGATATAAATAATATATAAATGTTAATAATTTTCGAATTATACTTAAAAATTGAAATATATGTTTAAAATTTAAAAAATATTAATGGAAAATGAATGATCATTTACTGTAGCTGTTTCATGACTTCATAATGTGTTGTTTATTCTAATATTATAATGCCCAACAGTTTGTTTGGTTGATACCGCTTGTGTCAGGAACTTCTGTTTCAATTTTTTTTTGTATTGGATAATCCATTTATTGAGGAGGATCGCTTTAGGCTTCTATAATGAGACATTAATCGTGTCGGTGTAACCCACTGTACCTGAGCTGCGGTCTGAGTTACCTCTTGCACCTAGTATATACCAAGCACAACGAGCTCTTCACTCTCACTTGTATAAAAGTTTAGAGGTTCTAGTGATTATTTATTACTTTAAGAAAAAAAATTAAAAATTATATATCATTGTTAGTTCATGACGTTACCAGCGCTTGCCTTAAATGTAAAAAATAAAAATCAGCTTCGCGCTGTATCCCGCACACAGCAGGGTAGGCAGAGGGAACCTAGTGTTAAGACGTTCCGTTCTCCACTTTCTGCCGAATTCTGGAGGCATTGCGTGATGAGTGGCAGAATTCAACGCCGCGCTCTTCTTCTTCTTCGCTCTGGTGTCGAGTTAACCTCGACACCAGAGCGAAGAAGAAGAAGAGCGAAGAAATGGAAATATAAATTTAAGTAAATATTTCATCTCCTTGAGTGGGGATCGAACCCATAACCAGTCGGTTTTACAGTCACACCTCGTGCCGCTGCGCCACGACTGGCCTTAAATGTGATTATCTGAATTTAAATTAATTTTATACAAAACCTATTTCCGTTTAGGATAATTGTTGAGGTTTTCGCGGTACAGCCACATTTTCTGACACTAAACGCGGCGGTTGTGAGTTCAATCCCTACTCGAATGTATAATAAAAGATATTGTAAGATTATTTCGAACCATTTCTCTGCCTTCCGCAGTGGGTTCTTAAATATAAAAGTAGATTATATATAATAATGAAGATTAATAGAACACAGAAGACATTCCAATCTAGATGTCGATGATTGCGATCAAGATAACTCAACCAGACTGACCTGGAGGCGGGTTTTGATTAAACAAGAATAGCTCGTTGCAGCTGTAATGCACCATTGTTTGGTTAATCGTAATAATTGGAGATGGTTCTTGTCTTTTAGTTGATCTTCTATGTTATATGGAGGTCAGAGTCCAGTGTTGCCATGTTTTTAATACAAGGTTATATAATAATGTATGTGGTTCGATCCCCACTCGAGGAATGAAAATTAATTTATATTTATAATACATTTTAACATTATTTTACTTGAAATGCAATAAAGAATTTTATTTATACAGTTGTATGTGCACTTGAATATTCTATTTGTATTCATTTAACATTTATGGGAAGTGTGATAAAATATATATTTTCCGGTTTTTCCAATGAACATATCTCTCATATTAATATATTTTTATTGAAGGAAAATCTGTCATATATACGCAGTTAGGAAAGTGATTTCAGTCGCAATAGTTGTAATTTCTATTTCTTCTTTAAAAAAACTTCTTTATATATTTAAAAAATTATCTTCTAAATTGATTCTTCTGATTAGGTTGCATGGAAGACATCACTTTTCGTGAACGGCCGCCTTTTCAATTTTCTTTTGTACGAAATTATTAGTTTATTGCAATTTTCTGATGTTAGATATGGATTTTTTAAAGTTATGCTATAATAGTTTTGGCCTGATTAGTCGAAGTGAGTCTGTGGGTTTCACAGCCTACTAAGCAATAAATGAAATTATGTAAGGAATCGTGTGTGTTACTAGACTTTCGTGTTCACTCTGCGTGAAGTTATTGTAAATTTATTATAAAACATATTTAATATATTATTTTTTTTACAGTTAAATAGAAGAAAACGTTCCCAACCCGAGAACAGACAAGAACTGAACGGATACATCGCCAACTCAACAGTCTACGTCACATCGATCAACGAGAACGGGGCCATCGAGAGCAAACCAACGATATCCTCCCCGAAATCTCAACCCAAATCGCTACAAGTCAAACCGGCGCCGCTCATAGCGAACGGTATAGAGAAAAAAGAAGAAGTAGAACCAGAGAAGCACGAAAAGGATTCAAGTGAGAAAAGTGTTAAAGTTGTAGTGGAAAGTGAAGTGAAAAGTGATATAAGTGATGCGTACAATGTTGCTAGGGAGCATCTGAACAACGGTAGATGCGAGAAGTTGCTAGGTGAACCAGACCACAGGATCCGGGCGACGGCTGTCGTAGAAAACAATAAATTAGGCCCGGGTGAAAAAGGGTGAGTAGATTGATGGTTTTTTCTAGGCTTTTATCTATAAATTGACAGTTATTTGGTTCTGTTTGTATGTTGGTAAATAGCAAATGGTTAAAAATTAGAAGTGTTATTCCCTTTAGTAACATGTAAATTTAAATGTCTTATTTAGAATATTATATATCTTAGCACATATTTTTGAACCTATGGTGAGTTACCTAAATTAGTAAATAATTTTTGATTAATTCCATTATAAACCCTAAAATTTATAACCGACAATGCATCCGAGATTCCTCTGGTGCTGTAGATGCTGGGTCAATTTTTTTTTAATTGTGAGGTTGATGTGAGGTTTTTATGAAAATGTCAGTTTCGCAGTTTTTCTCATCTTGCCACCTAATTTTCGAGACTTTACATATAAAACTCAACACCTGGTCACGTCTCTGCAGAATGGAAAAAAGAATATTATTTAAATATAATCATACAGCCTCATGAGGATCGGGCCCACTACCATCAAGTTTTACTCAAACTCTTTAACTGCACCACGGCTTGATAAAAATTCATTTAAAGGAATAATTGAAATCTTTATATAAATATATAATAATAACAATCGCTCAAGCAAAAAAATAAATAAAACTACCATTAGTTCTAAGAATCGATTCCCTCCGGTCATCTTGAATCGATTTCTCAATTTATACTCATATAATTTGTGCTAAATCGCTAATGAATCGGCAACAGTACGTAGAAAGTGACTAGGAAGTCACGAGTCTTCAAGGCTCTGTAGAGTTCTAATTGTTAATTATTTACTGAGGCCATTGTATTTTAGATATTATTTAGCATGTTTGTTGCTACTAATATATAACTATTCTTGTTACTTCCTAGGCAGAGGGAACCTAATGACACCCGCGGTTTGTTTACCAGAACGTGATAAAGAAAATAATTTGAATATAATAATTTCTCTCGAATGGGGATCGAAACTACAACCGTGGAGTTGGGTCATATGTTAGGCCATTGCGTCACGGCGGCCCCTGTTACATAAATTATAGTATAATTTTTTTTTTTTTGTAAAACTCCCATTATTTTACCTTTTTTCCTCTTCTAGAGTGTCTCACACCGCTTTTCGCCTGAATTCGAGGCATTACTTGTTGAATAGCGAAAGATAACACATATTTTGTAAGGCCTTAGTAGAATTTATAGCAATATAAAAAAATATGGGTTCACATATATTTTTTTTTACTTTCAAGCTGTATCCCGCATATGTGATACTTCGTTCCCATTAAAACATTGCGTTCCCCACTTTCCGTCGAATTGTGAAAGTATTACTAGTGGAATGGCGGACCTAAACGCCGCGCTTTGTGTTCTAAAGAGGATTATAGATGATAAATAAAATATAAATATTCAAGATTCAAATTTCTATTAATATTCTACTACGACGGTGAATTACGACGCAAGTTGTGTTACAATTTATTTTATTAGTTAATATTTTTAAAAATCAAAACTAAAGAATAGAAATAATGATTTATTTCTAAAATTTTCCCTAAGATAGGATAACCGCAAAGGAATTTTACGATTTTGCTATTACGTCACTAACACATTGTATTTGGCGCTACTTTGTTTTATAAACGAGTGGTAACTCAAATTTTATATATTTTTAGTCTTTAAAATAATCGTGACGATTTTTTTAAGTGTTTTTTGTCTGAAACACTTTATTCTTGTTATATAGCGCCCTTATGATAAAAGTTATCCCAAGTCAAAAATAATCATTTGTCAAAAAAAGCAACAAAATCACAACAACAAAATCAGTTTTAGGGAAAAAAGCCGGACAAGTCCGAGTCTGGCTTCGGCCCATTGAGTGTATCGTATAAAAATTGTAAATATTGCCTCACTTGAACCAAATTTTGGAACTTTAAGGCTATTATATTTTAGGATTTAACAAAAAAAAATATAGTTTTATTCCTGAACCGGAAGTATCGTATTAATTTTGATTCCCTTTATATTGTCGATTTTTTTTGCAATATAAACGGCTATATCCTTTTTAAAAGTAAATTTGCAAATGGATTGTAGACTTGAGTATTTGATTTAAATTTGAACTAAATATCTCCTCTTAATAAAGGCTCTTGACAGACAGACAGGCGGACGAACGGACAACGACTTATTTGCGTAGACTTTAAGACATAAAATGTATAATTCGTTTAGTCCTGTTCCCAAATTTCCAAGCCCAGTAACATCGTCTGTGTAATGTCTGTATTTTAAGTTCCCGGGTTCCTTCTGCCTACCCTGTTATGTGCGGGATACAGCGTGAAGCTTTATACAAAACAATAGATTATAAAAAAAATAAGTTACGCCACTTGCATTCTAAGGATGCGATATATTATTATGTCATCACGTTCATATTGCTTGTAATGGATGTAAAGATTTATATATAGATATGTTTCGTAGAATATATATTAAGAACATGACATACTTCAAACTATGTAATAATATTTTATAGAATATCATAAAAGGAAGGTGACGAAGTATTATCATTAATCGATGATGTTAAGGCCAGTCGTGGTGCACGTGTCCTAGCTTGCGATGTGTGGATTCGATTCCCACTCGAGGAAATGAAATATTTAAACTTAATACGCAATGCCTACGGAATTCACTGGCAAGTGGTGAATGGAAGTGTCTTAATAGAGGACGGAGCAGCACTAGGTTCACTTTGGACTTGTTTGTTAGTACTCTAACATTTTTATTACAACCACAATGAATATGTTTAAATTGTATTTTAAGACATCTTAAAGATATTTATGTATAAACAAAAGTAAAAGGAACGTAGTGTTAAGACACTCTGTTCTCCACTTTTCACTCAATTTTCGAAATATTAATTGACGAAGATCAGCGCCGCGTTCCGTCTACCAAAGCGGAGAAATGAGAGAACCCACAAACATTCCGTTTAGGTTGTCTGTTAACCACCACTAATCTCAGGAACTAAGTTACTGTTTCTTATTGATTTTTTTTTTGTTTTGGAAGGCTTATCGCATCTTAGCTTAACTTTTACTTACAGTCTAAAGCTAGCCTCAGATATATAAATATACGTACGCACGTATCATACATATACTACGTATATTGTACATGAGTGTGTGTATACATACAACGTTTCTGTGTGTGCAATTACAAATAATGCGCACGAGAACGCGCACGCGCACAGTTTCTTAATTTGACACGTCTTGTATTGTTGTAAGCACCTGTGCTAAGCATCAGTATTCATTTGTTTTTAGATTCTCTTATAAAGTCAAGGTGTCTGCTTCTTTTTAAATTGTATTAATTTTATTAAAATAATAATCTACTGTAATTTTTACATTCAATTATGTTTTTGATGTTTATCTGTGTTCTATTCTAGTATTATAAAACTGAAGATTCTGTTTGGTTGAGCATGCTAATCTCAGAAACTGTTGGTTCGAATTGAAAAATATTTTTGTGTTATATAGTCCATTAAATGAGGAAGGTTTTCGATTATATTTCGTGACTATGCAGGCAAAGCGGCCAATAAAAACAGTTATATGTACAGAGTGGAAGCGTCAGGGCTGCTTTTGCGGTAGCAGCATAAAATTTCGACTGTAAATGATTTCGAACTCATGTTAAAAAAAATAAAAAAAAGATTGCACAACAGCTATATTAATTGTATGATTTTTATCCATTCTGTATTAGGTGTAACTCAGTTACGAATAGATACCAATAACGTTAACACATACTACTAAACATTGCCGATCTGCCACTTCCATTCTCAAAAAACATACCAGAACCAGAACGAGAAAAGAATATCTCGTTCTATTTTACTCAATTACTTATTTTCCATAATAAACCTAAACAACGTTCAAATTCACCGCAAATTCAGTCAGTCCAGTCATTTTTAACAAATGGCATTTTATTTTACAAGGATAATTTAAAAAATCAACGATAATTTTGTTTGGCAAAATCTTTTTTCTTTTGATTATATTAGCCTTTTATAGAGTGGTTGGAATTGTGATTTCATTTAAAGTGGTGATGACAAAAACACTTGTATATAGACCATCGTGGTGCACTGAAACAGCGTCTGAATGTAAGTAAAGCTAAGCTAAAATGCCTTAAGCCTTCCAACACAAAAATATTTTTTCAATAAGAAACGGTAATTTAGTTCCTGAGATTTGCGTGGTTAACAAACAGTCTCTTCAGCAATATTTATTTGAATAGAATAGATAGATACTATAAATTTTGAATGATCATAACAACTTTTTATGCAATAATGACTTCAGGAATGACGTCACGGCGTTAAAATTACTAATAATCATTGTAGGGAATTCCGAAAACAACGCTGTCATATTTTTTAATGGTTAAATATACCTACATAATATATATGTACCTATTTGTTTTTTAGCTTCACGCTGTATCCCGCACTTAACAGGGTAGGCACTGGGTACCTGGGAACCTAGTGCTAAGACAGTTCGTTCTTACTAAGACACTTCCGTTCCCTTCTTTCCTCCGAACCAACCCCCCCAATCCCCAACATGTCGCTTTTAAAGTCGTACGCTTGTGTCCCTACGACACAACTGGATATGTACCTATCTATGTCTATCTGGTGATATTTATTTAGACAGAGATTTGCTTCTCATTTTAAATATTGTGAATTTTCGGATTTTGGTGAATTTTTGGGTTTTTTTTAAATCGCGGCATCCCGATTCCCATAAGAAGGGTAGCCAGAAGCAAAACCTAGTGTTAAGACATTCCCTTTTTTCCATCCACTCTTGCGTGTTAAGAGGTGGTGCTCAATAGTTGTTACAATGGCAGTTGGCAATATCCATCAACATCTGGGCAGTATGTATTTTTATAAATATGTGTATATTGAAGTCAGTCGTGGCACAGAGGCACAAAGTGTGTCTGTAAAATCGACTGGTTGTGGGTTCGATCCCCACTCGAGGAAATGAAATATTTATTTATATTTATATTTACTTTTGTTCGCTTTGGTGTCGAGGCACAGCGCGGCGTTTAGCTCCGCCACTCGACACGCAATGCCTCTAGATTACGGCGAAAAGTGGAGAACGGAGTGTTTTAACACTAGGTTCCCGCTGCCTAGCCTTCTTTGTGCGGGATACAGCGTAAAGCTGATTTATGTCTATATGCAGATTTCCCTTATTAGAAATAGAACCCACAACCACCGCTTATTATAAGACATAGATACTAAGCTACAGTATTTAATTGTCAATATAAAAATACCTGTTTCATATCAGCGTCCATCATGTAGGTACCTCAAGTAATTATTGTGACTCACGGCCGTGATAAAAAAAAAAGATAAAATGAACCTTGAAGTCTTTAACCACCTTATTAAATGCTTTATAATAAATATATAGTACTATATTTTAATATTTTAAAAGTGTTATTCCACACTTGAAAAGGATATATAATTTTTAAGAAATCGTAGAGAAATTTGTAAGTAGCGATTAGCATTAGCTTAACGCTATATCCCGCACATCGTGTAGTGGGGAGACTAAACTTGGGAACCTGTTGTAGTAAGTTACTCCGTTCCCTTCAAGACACTTACGTTTTCCACTCCACCGAAATTTGGAGGCTTTGGGTGTTGAGTGGTAAAACTCAACGCTGCGCTTTGCCTCGTTGAACATATTAAATATTTTATTTCTTTGAATAGAAACCGACAACCTGTCGCCTTGTCAGTCATATATTTGCCCCTGCATCACAATTGATTTATTTAATAATTAGCTTCACGCTGTTGAGCTTCACGCTGCTGTCCCGCACACAGCAGGATAGGCAGAGGGAACATAGTGATAAGACACCGCGTTTCCCACTTTCTGCCGAGTTCTGGAGGCATTGCGTGTTGAGTGGCAGCACTCAACGCTGCGTTTTGGCTCGACACCAGAGCGAAGAAATGAAAATATACATTTTAAGTAAATATTTTATCTCCTCGTATGGGGATCGAACCCACAACCAGTCGGTTTTACAGTCACATTTTCTGCTGCTGCGCCACGACTGTAATTTCCTAGTTTCACTTAAATTTATATAAATATTGTATTTAATATAATAAATATAAAACTATAAAATAAGTTTCTATAATTCATGACCAATAAATCAGGAAGGAATGAATCCAAGAGCGAAATATAAAAACTATTAGATTGACATTGACATCGTCTGTTGTGAATTCTTTAATTGTTTTCTATGTAAGTAATTGTTTGAGACTTTGAAGGAAAACTGTAGAATAAACTACTTTTAGCTTATTTTTTTTATATAACTCCGCTTCGCTCTTTGCACAAAGCAGTAATAAAATAAATTAGTTAAAAAAGAGAGAATAACAATTCGGTGGAAAGGGCGGAACGTAAGTGTCTCGACACTAAGTTCCCAGGTTCCCTCTGGGCACTTTGTTGTGTGTGGGATACGGCGTGAAGTTAAAAAAACACGCTTAGGCTTCCAACGGCGACTGTTTACTTCCATCGTCAGAGCCCAGCCCATATTCATTTTCTGTGGTGCTCCTGGGCACTATATTATAGTGTTGTCAAATGAGCTTAGTAAAAACGTCAAGTGCAATGGCAATATAATTAATTATAGCAAATGCGTCAATATAAGTTTCTTAGATTTTATTACATAGTTACATAGTTTAGGCCAGTCGTGGGGCAGGGGCACAAAGTGTGACTGTAAACGCGACTGGTTGGTTGTAGGTTCGATTTCCACCCGAGGAAATGAAATATTTATTTTAATTTTTCATTTCCATTTTTTCGCTTTGGTGTCAAGGCTTTGGTGAAAAGCGCGACGTTGAGTACCGCCACTTATCACGCAACGCCTAGATTCCCAAGTTCCCTCTGCCTACCTTGCAGTTTGCGGGAAATGTGCGTGAAGCTATAAAAATATAAAAAAATATATTATTCAAACATATTTTAAAAGGCTGTTACGTAAGTAACAGTAATCTTTCACCTAGTTCTCGGAACTTAATAATAATATTACTAGAATACCGAAAAACTATCGTGAAAGATAAAAACATAGAAATAATCGATAACAACTTCAATTCTAGTTATGTTAATTTCAAACGTGAATTATCAACACTTCATATCACATTATCAAATTAAATTTGTATAACAAAATACCTTATACAGTCTTATCACACGAAGCCTACGTGATGATATTTCTCCACAGCCCACTTACCACAATGGTATCTCCATCGTAACCAAGACGAAATTAAAGACTTTCTTCTTGCTTCACTTTTTAACCATTTCAGTGATATTGAACAAATTTAAAATAATATATTTTTTTTCAATATAAACAATTATATTAAAAAATATTTTTAACTTACTTTAGTAAGGCAAAGCGACATTTTGTTCTTCCACTCAACACGCTATGTTACGAATTTGTGCGTAAAATGGAGTGTTTTATCTATAGCTTTCTTCTTCCTACCCTGCTATAAGCGAAAGATATGAGAAACTTTAAAAAACGTTTTATATGGAGAATCGATTTCACAAGCATCAGGTACACTTGTCACTACAACATCACTAGCAATATCGATAAGATAAAAAAAAAAACACTTGCTATTTGAATAATTCAAAAAATCCCTCTTCATAGGGTTGTTACCTGCCACGCCACCTGCGCCGGCGCAGACCTGTATTTTTCTCTCTTTCCCCCGCGACCAAGGCTCACTCTTCTAACGTATTCATAATTTTTCGAACTTACGCCGAGGAGGACGTGTCGCGAGTTTAAATAAAATAGCTAAGTGATTATAGTGAGGTGTTGTGTTGTGATGTGCTATACTATATTTTATAAAGGATAACAATGCATTACAAACTGTTCAAAAGGTATGATATTTTTATTTATATATTTAGAAAATAATTGAAATAGAATAATTATTTGGAATTGTTTATAAATATATAAAAAAAAACTGTAATCAATTTAACAATACATATTAAATGATGTGCCTTTAGCGTAAGATAAGCGACCGGTTTTTAGAAAATTGCACATTGTGTTTGGAATTTCTATAGAGTTAGTTGGTATGGAGGGCTCCCATAGACTTCATCTACGTGATAGATTGTCTTAAGTAAGAATGTTGAGTTAGTAGTCGTGCATGGAAGCCCTCGGGCGGTGAGGGTTACTGATCCGTGGTTAATATACGTATTTATGTTCCTTCTTACCTTACAGAACTAAATAAGAATTAGGTTCACGCATAGGCAAAAAGGATATAAAAGTATACTACCTAGTTTTTAATTTTGTTTTGTTGCGACTTTAAGATATAAAATGGAAAATTCTGTTTTTCCATTTTCGTAGAAATTAAAGGAAATCCTCTCTTAGTGCTTCCCTATACTTACGTACACACCTAATTTCAATTTTGTAAGTCGAGCTGTTTCGTCCGTGTGTTGTTTGTCAGTCACTCGGTAACGGAAGAGTTTTAAAATGTACTTAGTTTGTTATCTGTCCACATCACATATTCTTAGAGCTTAGAGTCTCTTAAAAAAAATTATGAATAAGTAAACATTCCTTGATCGACCCCACTACCCGTACAGTTATTTACTTCTTAACTATTTCACGATGGTGATATCCAACCCAGTGTTAAAACACTTTGTTTCCATTAAATCTCTTCTGTTCTCCACTTTTCGCGAAATTCAAGATGCATGGCGTGTCGGGTGGCGGAATTCAATGCAGAGCTCTGTCTCGCCACGGGAGCGAGAAAATTTAAAATATCAAATATTTTATGTCCCTGAGTGGGAATCGAACCCATAACCGTCGCGATCACACCTTTGTGCCCTCGGGTCACAACGACCTCTTAGTAGTAATAATTTAAATTAAACAAATATATTTAAGGAAGTGTATTTATATTCTGACAAAACTTAGATTAATACAAAATCTGACCAGCGTGTTAATTTATGCTGTAATTTGATTTAAATTGTAATTTTCTGCTTATTATTTCATTTCATGAGTCACTCTTAAAGGAAGTTTAATGTTTGTTACCAAATCAACTAACAGTTTTGTAGTGTAATATTTTAGATATTATTTTGTAGCATTTTAAGGTATAATATAGCTTTTAGCCTAGTTAGTTGTGCGTTCTAATCCCGCTGAGTGTTTTGGAGTAATTTGAAGAAACTATGTTAAACTAGGTCGTATATCTGTGATAAGAATTGATTACTACTTAAAAAAACTAAAAACACACTTAGCTTCCTTTAGACACATTCTGATTTGATTGTCAGTTTATCATCACGAAAAAATAACAGAATATATCAAGACGTTTCTAAAAAAATAAATTTCTGTGTGGCGGAGCTCAACGCTGCATTTTCTATGCTACTTCTCAGCTTTGCTTTTGATTAAACAATATTTATTCCTAAAAGGTTAAAACAATACATAGCGTAGCTTACCTCGCCTTTATATTGAGACTGTATAATTATATACATTATTCGAGTAGTGCATTCTAAAAATATTTCGAGACGGACGCAAAAAACAAATACTTTCATTAAATAGCAAAATAACCAGTCTTTTACTTGCATCAAAACAACTTGTTCAGACGTACAAGTGAATGCGTCTCGTTTCCTCTTCTCGCTCAGTATGGGATCAATGCCAATTTCAAATGTGGAGAGATCTAAGTGACTCAACACTCTGTTGTTTTATTGAGAATGTTGTAGAGTGTTAGGAAGAATCGTTTTAATTAAACCGTGACGGTGATGATATTATCTATATTTACTCCTATAAAGCAAGTCCGTAAGTGATTAACAGTCAACTCTCAGATTAAACTACTGAACTTAGAAAGTTAAAATTTGGCATCTCTTATGTATATTTCCCAATAAAAACAACATCAACTTGCAACGTTAGACACCTGATATATTGATATAGTTATTAACTTCTATAATGTAACTTCAATCCTATATAAGCTTAATTCTCTTTTTGTTTCCCTTTTTATTCTTATCAGATGGGTACTTCTTATACATATATATTTGTATTATATAGAATATGAATGTATGTTTAAATGTTATGTTATATTATTTATCTTGTATAGCTATGTTTATGTTTGTCATGTATGAACTTTTTTATATATTTTTTTATGTTTATTATTGCTATTAACTTTTTTCAATTACATTCCACTGTCTTCTTATTTTTCCCGCTGTTTTGCCATTATCCACTTCCACGTGCTGGCTGGAAGAGTTCTCTTCTAAAACTAAAGCCACCGTTGCGTATGAAATTTCCAAATGTTATGTATGAATTTGGTGCAATAAAGAATCTTAAAGATTGAAGAATTGAATTTTATATTTGTAGGGGAGCACTGACGTAGAATTTCTCGAAATTCTTATGGAAAGGGAAAAAAAATGGATTTTCCATTATATACATATTGTGTTTTAAAGTATACGCAAGCAAAATTCCGAGCGACAACTAGTAATACTATAGTATTCCCATGAAAACCGCAAAAATACGCACCGTTCTATTGTAGATCGCATCAAGTGTGCCACTGTCATACTTCACAGACGTACATTGTTCTACAAAGTTATATTTATTCTATAAGCGTAACAGTTATTTCACTTATACTAATGGAAATTACTAGAAAAAAAAAATCTTAGGTTGTTTTAGTAAAAAAAAATTTTTATTTAAAAAATATATGCTTTATTTTTGGTTTATTTATAATTGATAAAACGATGTGTTCGATTCTTAGAACGGAACGTCTTAACACGGTTCGTTTGCCTCTTACGCTTTATCTTGCATAAAACAAAATAGTCAGATGCAACCTTGTGGTATGATATCACATTCTTCAATTTCGCCCAAGTTTCGAGATATTTTTTTGGCAAAAAGAACCTAGTGTTAAGACACTTCGTTCTCCACTTTTCGCCTAATTCAGAAGGCATTACGTGATGAGTGACGGAATTTGACGCCGCGTTTTGTCTTGACACCAGAACGGTGAAATGAAATTAATTCATTTTCCTGAAGTGGGAATCAAACTCACAACGTTCACTTTAACAGTCAAGCGCTTTGCAACGAAGCGTTGACTTCCACTACCTGAAATATTAGGACATTTCTGTACAAATTCATAAAATAAACTATAAGCAAAGTAAATTTTTTTATAAAATAATAAAAAATCTTAACAATAAGATTGTTATCATCTCCAGTATCCTCACGTCTAGACGCGTATATTTGTATATAATCAATAATTTCCGACGCATAAACATGGAACGAGGCGTCCATAACAAACTTCGACAAAGGGAATTTGTATCGACACTGTCGCCTTCCGAAACCGCCTTATACAGGAAGCGGCTGTTTCCAGTGGTGGTTTGAAGCTATAAAATAATATAGCATGCGATATAAAAATAGCTGTACTGAAAACTGCAAACACAATTAATCAAGATTTTTTTTGAAATTATGGTGTCGCTTTAAATTTTGTAAACTTTCTTAAAAATTAAAATAAATAGGTAGGTATAGATTTGAGGCCAGACATGGCGCAGAGGCACAAAGTGTGTTTGTATACGCGACTAGTTGTGTGTTCGAGGAATTGAAATATTTGTTTAAATTTATATTTCGATTTCGAAACGGGGAACGGAGTGTCGTAATACTAGGTTCTCTCTGCCTACTCTGCTGTATGCGAAAAGCAGCGTGAATCTGACTTTAAAAATTACACTTTTCTACACCAAGTGACACAAGTGGTATAAAATGTATTTGGAGCTATAAATTATGACTTAAACTCGAATAGTTAACCTCTGAAGAGTTTCAATAAGGTCCGGGATCCATACATACCACAATGTTGTATTGTCACCTAAAGTAAATATAACTGCCGAGTTTCATGAGGATACAACTGTAAAAAGTCGTTCTAATTTAGATTCTTAGATTTTTATTACATAGTTTGTTACAGCTCGATTCAATAAAAAATTGTTAATAATTAAGAGTTGTGTATGTATAATAGGTATATGATAAATTCTGGTTGCCCGAAGTGACTGATACAACTTACAGAGCGAAACAGTTAATATTATTTAATTTAGTAGCCTTTTTCGATGTATATGGATCAACCAATCCAAAAAGGTTTTCAACTGGAACCAGTAGTTACCGAGATTCGTGAGCTTAACCAAACGATCTTTTCAGTTTTATAGATAACTCGTGCAGTGGCAAACAAGCAGCCAGCATCTAATTTCATATTTTATTAAGGTCATAACTCATAACGCACTTAAGTGAAAAAGTAATTTATCGTCCCATAATACGGCGTGTTCTCCCATATCCAAGTTTCAAAGACAAAAGTCTTATACTATACTACTGTTTTACATGCCACGACTCGTCAGCAGTACTGTACTGCTGACGAGTCGTGGCCACCCTAAAGTTAGGCTTTTTGGTCTTTTGTGCATTGTACATTTGGAGAGAAAATGACCACAAGATGGAAAAAATCTAAAATCAGATCTGCTCCGATGAGTAGATCTATAGCTAACTTTAGGGAGGCCACGACTCGTCTACCGTATTATACTGTAGTGTATATTGTATAATATTGTACATTCCGCCGCCGTCCTCATTTCCCGCGATATCACATTAATATTCGAACGCTGTTGGATTACAGAATAAGGATTCTGGATGCGTTTAGGAAATTGTTTCATTCTACCTCCTTTATAAATATAGATTTATGTAAACAATGGTTGTATTGTATTTTTTAAATTGTGTTTTGTCGCCCTCAGGAAGTGCGAGCAACCAACTTTTATGAAATATAATTTAAATTTTATGAAATAAATAATTTCAAAACAGACCGGTTATATGAAAAAAGTAATAGTGGTCACACATGGATCATTTGATGTAACAATGACGTATTTATATTTTTTAAATATTTAAGCAGTGTTTTTTTATATATAGGGTGTGGTGGCGCAGGGGCACAATGTGCAACTGTAAACGTAATATTTTCGTTTCCTCGCTTTGGTAACGAGGCAACATAAAGAGCGCCGCGTTGAGCGAATTCGGCGGAAAGTGGGAAATAGAAATGACTTAACACCAATACTTATTTAGAAAACGTATAAAAATTTGAACGTAGCGGGACTCGACTCACGCATCCTAGAAACCGACCAAGCGCCCTGACCACTGAGCCATACGTACGAGCGCGGGCAAGGGAATGTTAAAAAAATTTTTTTAACACCATTTTCCCAGCTATCTATATATGTACATCAGCTAATGACAGTGTCTTAACAGCAGGTTTCCAGCTATCCCGCAGGATACAGCGTGAAGCTAAATAAATAACACGAGAGACGTTAAGTAATATATGGTTACATATAAAAACTTAAAAAAAATAATACGATGATTATTCTATACCTTTTTTATTATCGCTTTCTAATCTATCTAATCTACTTGTATTTTCACAATTATTTATGTAATATTTTTTTTTACTATCGCGGTGACATCATCCGTGGTTATCAGCGATGGTAAAAAAGAACTCAGGTGTGTTGTTGTTGTGGAGGCAAAAAACAACAATTATTTGTTCAACCAGTTGTAATTATCTAAAACTACAAGCATTATTAAGATAACCGCCAAAGATTAAGGGAAAACGAAAATATTTTAAGATATCTTTCTTTTTAAAACGTTACAGTTACATTTGATTATTGTAAGATTTTAAAAGAACTAAGCATTTTAAGTGGACTAATCACGTTTATGTTAGTATTCGAAGAAACGTTTTTGAAAACCCAACGTTTTAAACACTTAACAGTAGTCCTTAGTCACAAGTAGAATGGTTAAAATTTTGAGGACTTGATGTGTTAAGTGACGGTAAGAAAATAAATCATTCCCTCGAGAAGAAATCGAACCCACAACCGCTATGTTTGTACCGACTCTGTGCACGACATTTTTTCTTTTTCTTCAATGACTTCGAAGAATAATTCACACAAAAAAAGCACTTGTTGAGTATAAAATGGACGAAAACAAAGCTAATTTGAGTCCAGCAGTTTTTTGGTCAGTTATGTCTTACGTCATGTTCCAAACCTGCCTACCTGGCGTTTTTTTTCCGGGGATTCTCCATCGATTACTGAGGAATGCGAGGTTTGCTTTCTTTGTTCGTTTCCTTCGTGAGAAATGCCGAATTTTATAACTTTGTGAACGTTTCGCGAAAGGTCTTTGTTTGTTGTTTGTTTATATTTTGCAGTAGCGTTGATCTGTTGTTTAGAAATTTCTGAACATATTTTTAAAGTTATATTATTTTTGAATATTATAATTGTGTGTAAAAATATTGGAAGGAATAAAAATTCTTTCTTTTTCAACTTTATCAGAAAATTTATGAACACAAAGGTTAAGTAATTTAGTCAGCACTAGAAGCAATTGTCTATGAAAAGTAAATAATGGTGAAGTTAGTATTGGCCAGTTATTCAATTAGTGCCCTAAGCTCGTTATGTATAAAAATATTTCAAATGCTTTGTAATAACAGTAAATAAAATATGTTTTTTTGTTCATTTCTAAAGACGATACTTGAAAATGAAAAAATATACTTTTTTAATTTATTGTCCGTCAACTTTTAGTCAAGTTGTCTCTTTAGAACAAGGAAATCAGAATAATTAATTCACCCGATTAAAAACCAAACCTATAATGTTCTGCTG
Source organism: Heliconius erato x Heliconius himera (assembly GCA_013421005.1). Taxonomy (NCBI): domain Eukaryota; kingdom Metazoa; phylum Arthropoda; class Insecta; order Lepidoptera; family Nymphalidae; genus Heliconius; species Heliconius erato x Heliconius himera. Next base: position 14,491 of record JAATLQ010027640.1, on the reverse strand, counting down.
CGCCACGACGAATATACGACTGCACATAGCAGGGTAGGCAAAGGAAACCTGAGAATCTAGTGTTAAGATATTTCGTTCTAATCAAGACACGCTAGTCTACACTCTGTTCCCCACTTTGGACTGAATTCTGGAGGCATTGCGTGTTGAATGGCTGAACTCAACGCCTCGAGTGGGAATCAAACCTACAAACTGTCGCATACATACCCCTCCAGCGCCACAATTGGCCTCAACTACAAATATTAACTAAATTAGAAAGCAGGAGGCATTCCCACCAACCATAAGTCACGCTTACATAATCCCATGTAACGAAGCTAAGGCGATTAAAGAGAGCAACTTGCTCTCTCGTAAATAATGAACTTCCAAAGTTAATAACGTCTCTTAGCATTCCCGCGATGGATGTCTGTCGTCCACTTGAGCCTCGACGGTGCGTCTTGTGACCAATTATTTAAATAACTAACAAATTTTGTTTGAGTATTGTTATTTTGTTGTTTGTGTTGTTTTTACTAATGGGAGTGGAATATATGACTTTTTTGGAGCACTTTTAGTTAAAAACACAAAGTATTTTAACATGTTTAAAATGTATTTTAGATGTAAAAAAGAAGTTGGCAGTCCTAAAAACTTTGGAATCTTAAACACATACAGAAATAGTTTTTTAAATGTGTAAAACATGCGAAAACTAACGACTAAGCATTTCGCCTTTTCGTATGTACATTTATTATTATAATTATTTAATATTGATACAGCGGTTGGTTAACGTGTCAAGCTGGGTGTTGGAAATTGGAACTAATAAAAGAACGCTACTTTGTTTTGATAAAAGAAATAATAATCCCTTCGATTTATTTATACGTAGTGCCCGATTTAGTTTCAAATGCAAGTACAGTGGCCGTAGTAGTAATTATTGACGTAGTTGAATTAAATTTTCTTGATAAATATACTATGCAATTTTACGATTATAACCATTAGTACCTGAGATTAGGTCGTACAACCAAACAAACACTTCTGTTTTATAATATTACTTAAGTTAAATGTAGAAAGAAACTTTAACTATACAAATTCAAGGTAATAGTTTAATCCAAGCTTATAATATATAGATTTATATATTAATTTTAAATGAATATCTTCCAATTTTCACTGGACGCCCGGTACAGACATTCCAGGGTGAGATTAAGGCGTGTTCACATGATAGTGCCGCAAACAAAGCCTTATCGGTCGCTGTGGCGGATGGCTTGCGTGGCTTCAGTGTTAGTCATTACGTTTTAAAATAATCTAAATAATAATATATAGAAGCTATTTATGTGGAACACTGTTTCCAAGCCATATTCCGCATACGGCCAAGTGGAAATAGTGTCCGTTTTCCACATGACGTCCAATGTTACGAGAAATTACGTGTGGAGACGAGCAACTCAAAACTCAACGTCGTGACTTTTCGTGGTACCTTGAGTAGAATCGAACCCACACTCCTTGCGTCCACAGTCAATCTGTGCCGCTTACCTTTTATAATTTCTTATTATAAAATCAATTCAATATCTAAGCCTAAGTCCCTTCACAGTCCCAAGTATATATTATACCTATCGCGTTACATTCACAACCTGCAGTATCTTTTCCTTGAGCAAATCAGAGTGTGACTGGAAACACGCGTGACGAGTAACCTGAGACACCCTTGTAGGTCTTAAGATTAATATTTCATCTACTATCTAGATTCTAGAATCTAGGTTTTATATTTTATATACTTAAATAAAAATAAATAAATAAGCTTCAACTGTATCCCGCACACAGCAGGGTAGGCAAAGGGAACTTAGTGTTAACACACTCCGTTCCCTACTTTCTGCCGAATTCTGGAGGCATTGCGTGTTGAGAGGCAGAACTCAACGCCGCGCTTTGCCTCGATACCAGAGCGAGGAAATGGAAATATAAATTTAAATAAATAGTTCATCTCCTCGAGTGGGGATCGAACCCACAACCAGTCGAATTACAGTCACACTTTGTGCTCCTGCGCCACGACTGGCCTCATATGTACTTAGTCCAGAAAATATCTAAGGGCTATGTTTTCCTTCTTACTTGTTTCTCAAAGGACAAATATATTAAACTAACAAGTTGACACCATTAACGTGATGTGATATAACCTTACGCGATAAACGAACTACGAAATACAAGGAAGTTTTTTTTTAATTCGAACTGCTTATTTCTGAGATTAGGGCATTCAACCAAGCAATCTCTTCGTTTTTACAGTAAGTATAAGAGTATAGATATTATATATAAAAATAAAAATACTTAATACTTGCTTACTTTGTAAGAAGAGATTATAGGAATTTAAAGAAGGTAAGTGATGCTTATTTGGTAAAGGCTTTTGATACAATATTTATATTAATTAAATAAAGAAATTTTACTCTTTGTATAGTAGAGAAGGAAAGAGAATATTTTCGTCTAATTCTTGAAGCGGAGCGAAATTCAACGTCGTAATTTATCTGACATCAGAGCAAAGAAAATTTTATATTATCATATATTTAATTATTTGTTTCTTTTTTATTTATATAAAAAATTATTTTAAATAATTGAAGCAAGTGCACATACATATTTTAATATATGCACTCTGGCTTTTAAACTATATATACCATCAAGTATTTTGTGAATCACAAAAAAAAGACATCCTCAAACCTTTCGTTATTGACCTTCCATTTAAAGCGATACAAGTTAAAAAACGATACCGTTATTTGGCCATCACTGGGAAGTGTGGGCGTGGACAATTATAAGTCGTTTGCTGATTTGCATAATAGATTTGAACTCATTCATAAAAGTAGTCCGCAAAATTATGCTTTTAATGCATATGCATTTAAGTAGTTTGGCGGAAGGTGGATAAAGGAAATGTCTTAACTGGAACGAAGTATCTTAACATTAGGTTCTCAGGTTCCTTCTGCCTGCCCTGCTATTATTCAATAAGTAGGTATTAAGTAATCTTATGTTTTATTATATTTTTTTTCCTATTGTAAAACTAAAGATCTTGTTTAAATGAATGTGGGCATCTCAGCAGCTAGTAGTTCGAATTTACAATAAACTTTTTGTATTCTGTAGTCTATTTACCGAGTAACGCTATGTTAATGTTACTCACGTTAATGGTTTCAACTAGTTTGTTTAAATAATTTGTCCAAGGGGGTGAAACACACACCAAAAGTAAATTGGTAGTCCTTATCTAGAATAATGATTCTGGATAGTTAAATTAACAAACGTCTATTATTTTACCTACTATCATCAACCTCTTATACATGTCCTCCGAGAGGTCCTCGTGCTTTTATGTAACTATCCTTCTATCATCGATACTGGGTTCTCGAGGGCAACCGATTTCTTCTCCTGTCTCTTTTCGCACCTCATAATTTTTGTTTCTATTCTTTCATTTGTTTTTTTATTTTTACGCTGTATTCTGCACGTAGCACCTGTGAATCTAGTGTAAACACATTCCGTTTCCGTTCAGAGGCATACGTTCTCCATTTTCCGCCGAATTCTTTCATTACTCTACTTTATTTGTCCAAATAGTTTAAACATATTCATTTTCATTCACCTAGAATCCATTGCACTGCCACTCGTTTATTACGCGTTTCTTAGTTTGTTTTTCCAAATAAATACACCAGGAGTATTCATTTTTGTCTATTTTTTCTGCAGCTGCTTTGTCGTATTCAACATGATCTTACTTTGATATTTCAAAGACGATTGTTGTCATTTCAGCAATGACAACAATCGTCTTTTTTAAAATCTTTTAAATATTCTCGACTATTATAATAAAAATAAAAATAAATCAGCTTCACGCTGTATCCCGCGCACTGCAGGGTAGGCAGAGTTAACCTAGTGTTATGACATTCCGTTCTCCACTTTCTGCCGAATTCTGGAGGCATTGCGTGTTGAGTGGCAGAACTCAACGCCGCACTTGTCCTCGACACCAGAGCGAAGAAATAGAAATATACATTTAAGTAAATATTTCATCTCTTTGTTTTAAAGTCACACTTTGTGCCGCTGGGCCACGACTGGCCTATTATAATATTTTATGTAAATTAATTAAAACAATACAAGCAACTTCGAAGCATAGTTATAACTGTTATTAATGAACATATTGTTTATTTTTTTTCTAAACGACTACGAGAGACCTAGCGACCAAGTCTTAGTGTGGTTAGGATTTTTCATATACTGTTGAGTAGACTTTTATAAAAGTTTTAATATTTTTTGTTCAAAGCTCTCTCAAGCTATCATAGTTTGAAGTAGTAAGGAAAAGTGAAGTGAGGCTTTTTCTCGAGTTTACAAATCTTGCAACATACTTTTATATTTTAAGTGGTGTTCCCATACTTAGAATAAGAAGAAAAAATCTTAGCTTCCATGCTTGCTTTCCATGAAGTCGTAGGTCCCCATCGACTTGCAGAACAAGGCTTGGAACTTGCGACCCAAGTGTAGGTTTAAGGGGACCCTTTAAAACGTACTTTAACGCCTCCGTTGTCCGAAGTCTTTTCCGACACCAAATGCACAGACACATAAAACTTATGGTCAAGACGTACTTTGGTTTGTTTGTCTTCCTCCGAATTCGAGACATTGCGATTTAGTGGCAGATATTAACACGCCGCCTTGTCTTGCCAGAGTTTTATATACAAAAAAAAAGCCTTTTTTTCCATTTTATTCTAATCTCTTACAACATTATATTACAATTTCTTTATAAACCAAATGAAATGAAATCTTAGGGCTTTGTGTACATTTTTAGGTCAAGACTTTGTTTCGCTTCTATTGTTTTTAATTTTACTATATAACCTGTTTCACCATTTTATGTGTTTCCATGAGGAGGTCAGTTTGGTGGTACCTACTAGCATTATTATATATATTTTGGGTATTTATGGATCTATGACTTAATTGTCTATTTATCAACTATATAGTCTTTACAATCTCACTGATAAGCTTTTATAATTGATGTTGATAAGAATTTGTATGTATATGACTATATGTAGATAAGAGAGTGTATCGGAAAATCAATGGTTTCTTCCAGAGGCCAGTCGTGCCAGCGACTGCAATCGCGATAGGTTGTGGGTTCAATTCACATTCGAGGAAATTAAATATGTAGTATTTGTTTCATTTCCTCGATCTGGTAACGAGGCAAAACGCGGCGTTAAGTTCCGCCACTCCAAGCTTAGTGCTTCCACAATGTCTCAACACTAACTTCATAGGTTCCCTCTGCCTACCTTGCTATATCAGAATACGGGTACAACAAAACAATCCTTCCTAATTCACTATTTTTTCGGTTTATATGTACACTAATAATTGTAATACATCTATACAATTTTAACCATTTTTTCAAATGTTTAAACCTATAAAATTATTTCTAATATTTTCGGAAAATTCGGCGGTGCGAGAGGGCGGTGAGAACGGAGCGCCTTAAGACTAGATCTCTCTGCTATATCTATGTGGGATATACTGTCAAGTAAAATAAAATGTATATATATACTTGTATGTATATATAATTCTAAATGAAAGTGAATAGAATCATTATTTCAAGTGGATATCCACAGAAACCACAACCGTGTTTACAGTGAGAAGCTGTCACTTGTCCGTCCCCCTGTCCCACTGCGCCACAACGGTCTTTTCAATGAGTACCTTAACTAAATATTTTATATTTACTCGAATTGAGAATCAAACCTGGTATTATCAACGAAATAATACAGTATAAAACAGGCTTATAAAATTATTTAAGTCGTACTTCGTAAATAGTTAAGAATAATCCGATTATAGCCGCTCTGTAAACCGCTGGAAGGATTTAACTTCATTCTTTTTTTTATTATTTAAAAGCTCTTAATGTATTTTAGCTTTTATAATGTATAAGTGATTGTAAATGTATTGTTTACTTTTTTTTTCATCCTGTATCAAGAGAGGCGGAGTGTACCTGGGAACCTAGTTTTAAGACACTCCGTTCTCATTAAAATATTTTCCATACCCATTTTCCGCCGTATTCTTGACGTATTGCGTGTTAAGTGACCACAGCGGAGCGCTTTGCTTTGTTGCCAGAACGAGAAAATGAAAATATTAACTATTTTATTTTCCTGAGCGGATATAGAACCCGCAATCATCGCGTTTGCAGACGCACAGTTGTACCTCTACAGCACGACGACCATAATCTTAATAAGGTCTTTAATTTTTGCCAATATTACACATTTTATATAAAACTATTTAACCTGATTTGTGCCGTATATTTAGTTTAATACATTTTTGGAAACCTACCACATCAGAGGGCAAGATACAGTCAGCTCATTCTGCAGGAATCCAGGGGAATACGGGAGACAATCAAGAAATCGTTGGCCCTAGTTTGATATAATAATTATATCAACAGACAGACGAATACCACCACAATCTACCACCACGAGTGACCACCGGACTACTATAAAATGTTAGAAACCCTATTATACATATGTATATAAAATAAAGTACCTCGATTTATGCAGTCTGCAAAATGGTTGCCATTACATTAAACGTCCATAGCACTTCAATAAAACATTGTCTGGATGCTTATCCAAGACTTTAAGAAGTTATTACAAGATGGTTGTAGTGTAGATGTAAAATTAAATAATATTCTCACAGAGAAATGGCCGGGTGTCGGAATTAATTTGCGATACGTCCACTTTCGCTGTTGCGCAAGCTATTGTTTTAAAATACTCTTGTATAGAATTTTAAAGTGGCGTTTAACTCATTTTGTTTTCACTAAGACCAGCTTTTGAATATTTTTAAATCGAAAGTATATTGGAGTTTCTACGAAATATAGCTTCTCGATGTTTGGTGCGTATAGCAGGGTACTCAAAGGGAACCTAGTGGTAAGACACTCTGTTTCCCACGCACCGATCTATTTTTGAGAACTCAACGACACGCTTATATGGTTACCGGAACGAGGAAATAAAAATAATATATCCACCATATTGTAAGAAAACAACTGTGTTGTTTACGTTTAAATGATGGGTCTATATTCCACGACTGTCTCATTTTAATATTTTTAAATCTCCATTACACACATTGCGCATGCGCATTAAACTTAATACATATGTATATATATATATATAAAGATATACTTTCATATAGAAACGTGGGTAATGTAGCAGAACTTTTTCATTTCTTCTCTCAATGAAACCTTTCCATGCCGTCGATGATTACAATTGGAGTTTGTTGCCGCAAATATAACAGCTTGTGTTGTTTTTAAAAATGGAATAAAAAAAAACAAACCTTTTTCTTATTCTAAAAACTCGCATTTAGTTCTTTGTTGAATAAGACTTGGACATATGGCGGATGAGGCTTCTGTTGACCTTCCAAAACACAATATCTATGATACTGGAGGGGGTCAAGTAAAAACCATGAAGACCCTCAGGATGGCATGTCGATGACATGGTGAAAGTTGTTGATAACAGCGGACGAGGCCAAAAAGTTATTTAGAGACGAATAGTGTTAGAAGTGTCCGTTCTACCTTGATACCCTAGTAGGGCAAAATTTAAACAGCTAATCTGTTTAAATTTTGTGAATTAATTAAAGTTAAGACACTCCGTTTTTAAGTTGTGGCTATATGAGTTATTGTGTCAACACTCAATATAGGTCGTGGTGAAAATATTTTATTTGATTTTATAGTTGTATTGTATATAATATATATATATATATATATATATATATATATATATATATATATATATATATATATATATATATATATATATATATATATATGTATATATAAATCATCATAACTAAAATAATAATAGGCTTTACAGACAGACAGACATTATATGGTGGTTCCTCTTTTTTAAAAATACTGTGCTTAAACCATATATGTGAATGTAAAAACCCTAACTTCACCTTAACTTATTAGAACTAGGAAAGCGATCTATTTCACTACAGGTTTCTTTGAATGTCGATAGTATAAGCTAATTAAAAATAATTATTTTTATGGCGTCAAGCTATTTGCTTTAAGGTAGTAATAGCTCAAGATCTCAGGGCCCCTAGACCTACGTCATTTTAGCAAAGCTGAAATTTTGAAGACTATAAGTCTAATATGTAGTTAAGACCGTATGCCTATTCAGTAACTTGAAAGTAGGGCCCTTTCAGAGGTAGCGAAGGAGGATGATTGAACCACCGGATTAGTCTGGGTGCTTATACCCTTATAAAAATTCAAAATAGTCCCAAAAATAATCTATGTAAAATTAAAGCTTGCTATTATAGCGTAGTTTTTTCCAATTTTAAACAACCTTTAGGATATCTGGGAGGAGTAAAGGCCCACAAAAATGGTTTGGTAATAATAAATATAGTTTTTTTAAATAATTCTTTAAAACACATTTAAATACGAGCATTTCTACTTTAACATAGGTGAGCGTGGACCTTAAGTTGGCGCCCCTCTGAAAGAGCGAAATGAAATGAGGTAGTTCTGGGGGCTTTGGGATCTTTGTCTATAAGAGAAACATAGCGACATTTTTACTCTTTCCAGGCAAGACTAGTTTTCGTCTCGTTTACTTGATATTTGTTTTGGCTTCACTCAGTATTCCGCATATAACAGAGTAAGAAGAGGGATCCTAGTGTTAACACACTACGTTTCTCAAGCAGTCTAACTTTTGTGACATGCGTACTGAGTGGTGGAACTCAATACCGCGCTTCGTCTATCAGAGATATAATCATTTCCTTGAGTGGGACTCGAACCCACAACCGTTTCGTTTCCAGTCAGACTATGTCCCACTACGCCAAGTGACATAAGCCTTGTTACTTTTTAATATTCAATATTTGCAACTAGAATTTACTTTAAAGAACAAATCTAATGGCTTACAATTTATTTTTGCTTTTTGTTTTGTCCTCGTTATTCTAATAGGACGTTGCGATTTTATATATACAAAGAAAAAATGTATAGGAAATATTATTTATGTTACAAATTGGCGGTCATCGTAACAAGGCGGTTAATTGTCTTACTCTAAGCGCGAAAGTTGTGGGTTCGATTCCCTCTTGGCGAAATGAATTATTTTCATTATTTCACTCTGGCGAAAAGACAGCGTGAAAGAATTCCACCATTCAAAAAGTAATGTCTTCAAAATTGACCGATACATGTACATACACTACACTAGTTTCCCTCTACCTATCCTGCTATACGCGGGATAGCAGCGTGAAGTTAAAAATAATTTTAGCTGCCTTTATTGAGATGAGCGAAAAGAAACTCTTATTGGTCAAAAGTGTCCTTTGTTGTAACTCCTCCTAGACCGTTAAACCTACAGCTCTGAAATTTGTTGAAAACGTTGTGGACGATATGGTGATCCCAGCGAAGTAGTTTGGTGATTTTGAGTAAATGGTCAAAATGTGTCCCATAGAGTTAAGCTGTGAAACTGAAGTTTGACTAACCTAACCCAGCGCGTGCGCACAAACCGAAAAATTTTGCAAAATTTTGCATGTCGCGGATCCTAGTAAATAGTATATTTTATATATAAGTGTGTAAACAGCCTTACGTCGTCCCACAAGACACGCCTCAGGGTGCGCCGATGCTCGATCACAGCCATTGTGTCAATATTAGTACCCACTACCTATGCTATAATATAATGAGAGATTATTCTTATTTCTTTACAATGGTCGTATGGTGGTGTACCGAATATGAAACACTATTGAAAATGTATGATTGTTGTCTGGCATTTTTAAGTTATATTACTTTTAGAGGCTGTCGTGGCGCAACTGTGTGGCTGCAGACGCGGCGGTTGTGGTTTCGATTCTCGGTGAATTCGTTTTTTTTCATACTCGACCTAGTAATAAGACAAAGCGCCGCTTTGAAATCCGTCCATTAATCCGCAAACGGAGTGTCTTAACACTAGTTTCGCTCAACTATATGCGAGAGAAAGGGAGAAGCTGTTTTTTTTTAATTTACTTAATGGATATGATAGTACACAGGTTCATCTACCTGTTCTGCTTATACGCGGGATACAGCGTGAAGCAAAAAAAACTATACTGTAAATGCTATTCAAAAGCTTTATTGTGTAAACACAGCCTTATTAGTCGATTCTTCTCACGTGTCTCCACAGATATGCCAATAACTGCTCGGTCACGGCCATTGAACGACCTCAGATTCTATACACTATAGGTGGAGTAAGAGTATACTCCATAGAACCGTATGGAAAGCTTGATTATTTTAAATAATTGGCTAGGTCAAGTTTACGCTTTGCGGAGGAAATAGAGTTAGTGATTTATTATTCTGTTTTTTGCTTGGAGTGTTTTGGCGTTTTTATTTTATTTATTTTTTATGCTGGGACGGTAGAGTTTAGCACGTTCTTCAATCTCCGTCTTTTATGCTGAATTCATAATTTTTCTTATTACTTATTAGTTTAAAATGGAAATAAATATTTTATATAAGTTGATTAAACATATATCATTAAATATTTATTTATATTATTAATCTAATAAACTATTTTCAATAATAACTTTTATATTAACTCTTTTTTTGGGTTTTTAACGTGTAAAAATATTGAAAATAAATGTCTAGAAAAATAAACTTTTCTATCTATAAAACCATGCCAACCTAATAGAACAGAAAATTTATATATTAGATATAAAGGGTTGGTTTGGTTGATCGATCTAACATCAGGAACTGTAAATTCGAATTGCCAAATTGGACAATCAATTCTATATTGAACAATCAACTTGTCAAGGCATAGCCTATATTTATTTAAATTTAAAATTAAAAAATATATATTGTTTATAAAATAAAATTATGCTGCGGGCACTTTGAATGTTTCATATACACAAATTTTCGTTATTTTCATACCAGTTCACATAGGTGGAGCCGCGGGTAAAAACTAGTCTATACTACTATTAGATTGCCTCACAGCCTCACGTGTTCTAGAGATGAGTATCTACATAAACTATTCAATTTAACTAACGTACGCCAGCGTTCACAATCGCAGCCATTACCTAAAGCTGGAGATGTTCTATTGATATCGAGGCTGTGAGCTTAGTCGCCTCGGAATACGTATTTGCAAGTAAATTAGATATTATATTAGGTATGTTTGATGTAAGAAGAATATACATTTTTACATTTTTCTCCTATTTTTCAATTTAGTTTGCTTCAAGTTGTGGTGCTGACACTGGAAGTGTAAAGAAGGGTAGGAAACCTAGAGTAGTAGTCTTCCACTTTTCGTCAAAAAGCGTTTTTTGATGAAAAGTGGAAGACTACTACATTTACTGTTCTTCTACCGGATAGAGGAAGATAATTCTTTCCCCTGTTGGGAATGAAACCTACAAGCGTCGCGCTTATGGTCGGATGTAGTACTGCGCCATGGACGGTCTTATTATCAGAGGATTTTTTTTTATTTTTACCTTATTCCAGTATATAATAGTGCAGGCAGAAATAACCTAGTGTTAACATATTTTGTTCTCCAGTTCACGTCTATTCAACGCTTCATTTTATCTGATTAAAAAAATATTTAAATTAAAACAAATCAGCTTCCTGCTGTAACCCTCACACAGCAGGGTATGCAGAGGGAACCTAGTGTTAAGACACTCCATTACCCACTTTCCGCCAAATTCGGAAGGTATTGCGTGTTAAATGCCGGAACCAAACGTCGCCCTTTTAATAAAAATATTGTATAATATTTCGATTTACATATAAAGGAGATCTATCTATTCTGCTTTAACTATGTTTTATTTTATTCTATATATATGTACTTAAGTAACTACAAGCCCGCATGTTCATCACTTCTAACGTATGTAGATACAAAGTGACACCTAAACTTTCACATTTTCCATTCCAACGAGAAGCACGTGATTTACACAGACGGATATACGTATATATGTGAATATAAAATATATTTTACTGTTTGTACGGTAATTTAGGGGACAATGTGTTAAATATGCACTTTCTATATGTTTTCTATAAATTGATGGACATACATACATACAAACAGAATAGATTAAATAAATTTAATTATTTGTGGATTTTAATTTGTTTATTTTTTATTTTATATTGTCTTTATTTTCTGTCTAAGTTTCGAGGCTGCGTTTTCTGGTTAAAATGTCTTTTAATGAGAGACTTTAATGGACATTCGTTTTGAGGCCTGACGTTCAATCTACTAAAATGAATGTATAACCGAAAATTTTAAATAGAAATATACACTTTCATAAATCAAGGAGTAAGTAAACAAGTAATAACTTCGAACGTACTGACAAAATGACCAGAAATATATTTAGAGTTAATTTGTACGCAGTAGAAGAGGGAGTGGGCTGTGAGAGGTATAACAGCTAAAATTCTCTTTTATTTGGTATAAGATTTCGGTTTTTCTAGAACTATTTTCAATTAATTTCTAGAATGTACTTCGAAAGCGATATTAGCAAAATCATAATTCGGGGTCGGTAGAGAGATGAGCTTTAGGTGAAACAAAGTGCCACTTTACGATTACGGAGTCATTTCTTGTGAAACAAAAAAAACCATCCATCTTTAATATTTATCAGTTAAACTTTTATCAGAGGAACAAAGCCCAGCTAGGTTAGGGAATATAGGGGAAGTACGAGACGATTTCTTGAAATTGATACGAGAGGAACAGGAACCAAAATTTCCAAAGTTTCCTCTTAAATTCCACACAAACAAAGCAGCGAGAGACGACTAGAAGAATTGTATTAGTTGTTTCGCAATATCAATAAAGAATGTAACAACGTAACACGAGGTAATGTTGTAAATCAGCCGTCCGACACGCTCGGCCAGTCCGCCGCCGCCGCCGCCGCCGGTGACGCGTGAATCCCGCGGAAGTTAACGCTGTACAATGTCTACACACACGATACAAATCCATTCGACCGTATTTTGTATTGCTAAATATATATTTTTTTAATTAGCCTTAAAAAGTTAGGATTTTTATTTTTCATACAGACATTTAATATATACTAACATCATTTTAGTTTTTTTTTTAAATGTTTATTAAATAAGTTTTCTTTTTTTAGACTACATTTATTTACTTTAAAATAAATGAATACTTCCGACCGTCATAGCGTGGTAGTTTTAGGTTCGATCCCCGCTCAGGTGAATGAATTATTTTCATTTCTTCGTTATTGTAGCAAGATAAACACAACGTTGAATCTTGGTGCATGGAAGTATACATAAAGCAACACAAGGTTCCCACTGCCTTCCATGTATAAGCTTAAAAAATCTACATGATACAAACTTTCATACATACATATAGGTATTTACATATATTGTATATGTATTTCAGAAGTGCATCGTATTAAAGTAGTTGCGAAGCTGTTTTCATCTCGTGTAACTTCTGATGTTGAGTAATATTCTTCTTGTGCTATGAAATTTATACTTCGTTGTTCCACTTTTTACTTTACTTTTCTTATTTCAGATTAAATCTTAAACATTTTTGCACATATATATGATTTTCCTTTTTTATGAAACATAAAATATTAACGTAGTTTTCAAATCAAATCCCGTTTCTTTCAAAGTATGTTTCTTACATAAAATAAAATAAATCAGCTGGGTAGGCAGAGGGAACCTAGTGTTAAGACACTCCCCGTTTCCCACTCTCTGCCGAATTCTGGAGGCATTGCGTGTTGAGTGGCATAACTCAACGCCGCGCTTAACCTCTATACCAGAGCGAAGAAATGGAAATATATATTTCATCTCCTCGAGTGGGGATCGAACCCACAACCAGTCTGTTTTACAGTCATAGGTTTTTAAATTATTTACATATATTATATGAACGAACCAACCAAAAATCTTTGTATTTACTTGATATTTCTTTCAAGATCGTTCTTTATCTCTGTGTTTATCTCTTTATTATATGAAATACTGTGCTTCAAAAATATATATTTCTATCAACAGTCATATAACCAAGACGTTTCGAATGTCATTCTTTAGCCAAGAATGTTACCAGCGCCATTGCTATATAACATTCGCAGGCAAACTAATGCCTTGAGTTCATTCAAATCACGATAACTTTTTTTAATGAACCGATTTTGATGAACCAAACTTTAGTAGTTAAGTTGAGTTAAAACAAAGCAATTGGTGAAATTTTCAAGTAAATCGGTTCAGTACTTTCAGAGAAAAATGTGGACATAGATATCGACAAGCAGACAGACAAGAAATTCAAAAAAAGTCTTTTTGCTTTCTATTATTCTTTTTAAGTGTCCCTCTATCCATTTCAGTCAAAATTACTAAATGTACAGACAAAATATTTTTACTGTCTTATTATATATAGAGATTTATTTTATTTTTTGTTTTTGAATAGTTAACGTTGTTTACTATACCCATTATAGGTGGAGATCCCATCGTTTAAAACTGTAGGGATTAGATTTTCTAATGAAACTAATATTTAAGAATGATACATGATAGTAGAATAGATTACACTAGGGTTGCCCAAAAAAATCCTGCCGCAATCACCTTTAATTAATGTTTTTCGTAACTCGTTTTTGGAGAAAATTGCACTCATATGTTTTTTATGTGAATCGCACATCATTTGAAAGAAAATCGCATAAGGAATTGGAAAAA